>CM066975.1:5934909-5973111 GCA_033971965.1 Cucurbita ficifolia | reverse complement strand
TGATGATTTTCTTTCCGTTAAATCTTGAACTTCCTCTTATACAAAAAGACCTACCTCACTTGAATAGAGTATTCGAAACTTTGTAATTATCTGATCGCTTGTGGATGTATATAATAAAAATATATAAAAATTCACAAGAATAAGTGCAAGTATACACTATCACAAGTAGCAAGTAATAAGTAAATTATCGATTCCACAGGGAACCTATCTTTTTTGTTAATTTTATCGATGGAAATTAAGTGAGTTTTTGGGTAATATTCAAATGGGTGTGGGTGATTTTAACTACTTAAACAAAACTAAAACAGAGTGCCACTACTGTCGAAAAATAGAAAATGATGAGAAAATCAACTATAATGAGGAAGGTTCGGCTAAGAGAGATTAAATAGATAAGTTGTTGAGTTTTGTGGTAGATTTTAGTTCCTTTTAATAGATTCTCAAGCCCACTTCCGAGGGTCATGAATGGTGATTATTTTCATAATCGTTGTAATTTCTATTAACAAGGCTCTAGGAGAAGAATTATTCCTAACCCTTCTATTACCCTTCAAGTCTCCTTGCTATGAAACTAGATTATTAAAGAGGATTTCATTGCTTACTCTCTTCTCCCGAATAAGAGAACAACTATATATGTAAAGTACCTAATTAAACACATATGTAAATCATTAACAACAACTCTTTAATAAACTAAAATCATACCATCAACATACTTAAACTATATAAAACTCTCTCGCCTCCCCTATAAAGTTTAGCTCTCCATACAAATAGAATTAAACAGAGGAATCCGCATCTCCATCATGTAAAATTGATGGAATAAGAAAAGAGAATAAGGAAATAGAGAATTATCCCGGTTTGTTGTCGTTCGTCAATGGAAGTTCCCTTCTCTTGAGCTCTCACGTCCACCTCTTTGCCCTAATCAATCCTTGTTGGTCTCCTTTTTCTTCTGCTGTCAACAGCTGCTGGATTAGGGTTTTCTTCTTCTTCTTTAGTTTCACAGCAGTTCACTGTAGCAGCAACCTTCTTCTTCTCTAGTTTCACAGCAGTTCACTGCAGCAGAGGCTGCTGCTGTGTAATTCGATTTTGCTCCCAAAGTGTGGCTCTCCTCTTGGTCTTCTTTTTCCTTTTATATAGAGCATGGGTTCCCTTTTAGGGCCGAAAAGGAACAAGTTGTCCACATAGGATGTTTCTCATTGGGTAGTCAATGACCCACTTGGACTGCTGATGTGGATTTAAAATTTCCATGTCATCCCCCATTTATTTCCAGATTTGCTACTCCCTCATGGTTCAACATAAATGTCTGAAATTTTACCACATAATTCAATTAAATGTACAATTAAGATCGATTTATGCCAAATCATTTTTTTTTTTCATGTTTGACCGCAATAAACGATTTCATGTTCACTAAGTAGAATAAATGGGGTAATAAATGAGAAAATGGTGAATAAGAGTGCAATATTAAATACAAAAAGACTTGATATGACTTACTTTTAGAGATTTATCACACCCCCAAACTTAAGAGATTGCTCATCCTTAGCAATCATTCTCTCCACTCTTCCTTTTTTATTTTTCATTAACAAAATTTTTCTTCTATTTAAATTTATGTTGGTAGAGTATTTATCAAAGGCATGATTTAGATCACATTCCTTATATTCCTTCCTCAATTCAGTTTTTCCCCACATTTCACCCTACACTTATAACCAAATCTTACAAGAAAAATAACACATTCCTCACTTCCACCGTATTCCCCAAAACACTTCTAAAATGATTATCATTCCTTTTACCTTTGCTTTTGTGACTTGGCTTTATAATTTATTTCATTAACTTTCTCTTATCACGACATTTTTTTTCTCTCCCAAGAATCCTTCAAGTCATCCCCCTATTCTCTGGGTGCCTCCACTTGTGGTGCAAATCACCTAAGTCTTCAAGAGATGACTATATAGGCTAACACTCATTCTCCCTTAGCTCGACTCTCTTGCTAGCATCCTGTAGTTTTCAGTGTGGCCACATTTGTGATGCAACTCACCTGAACAGTAAGGATAGCTTTCTCTCTCTTTTTTTTTTTTATTATTTACATCCCAATTACCTTCGATTCAGACACCTCAATTGGTGATGCAGATTGCCTGACAACGAGCAATTGAGATAATTTGTTTGCTTTCCAGTTTTTTTAGCATTGAGAGTTCAAGCTTTAGGTTGAGGATTGGTCTCGGTTTAAAGTTTTTTTTTTTTTTTTTTTTGTACATTTTGTATGGGGTGATGGAATTGCTTTAATACCCCCAAACTTAAACTAGCCATTGTCCTCAATGAGCATTAGTGTGGGCGTGGAATCATTCTTGAAAGTAGATTGAGGTGCAGAAGCTCTTGGTTATTGTTTTTGTTGGAAAAATGGTCTAAAGGTTGGGTGAATTATGGGAATTCTTTCTGATTAAGGTGGATTATGATAGATTGGATCCTCAACTTTCATGAATACTCCATTCCATTTGAGTTGTAATTTCCTTAACCCCTTTGGTTCTCTTAAAGAAACACACTACTCACCTTACTATTTTATTTATCCTATTGAAGCATTTGACAATACATCCCTAGTTCTTGCACAAAACATCGTGACTGCATATGAAACAATGCATGATCTATTACCCTTCCTAAAACTTCATCCTAAAAAAAAAATTTCATGCTTCTAGTGTGCATGCATGTGCATGATTCAAAATTATATGCAGTCAACACAACAAAAACAAACAACAAAATATGGATGCATGCTTCAAAATAAGATAATAAGATTGTAAAGGGTGTGTTCAGAGAATTCCCTTATCTTTAGGCATCGTGAAGATTCTTTGCGGCTCTATTCTTTTAAAATTTTCTCCAGAAACTTGGAAATACTGCTGCTGTAAATCTGCTATCAGTTCAGCTGTTGGTGCTGCTGCTGTATGTCTGTTGTTGCATGTGAACTATGATGTCTAGCAGCCCCTTTCTTAACATTTCAAGCTTACCCGAGAATGTACAAGGATTATTTTCTGTCCATTCCTCTTTTCCATACAACTTTCTTTCCTTGGGGGTTAGAAAATCTTTTAGGATGTTCCTAAAAAATTTCTTTGGTTGTGGTGCCTTGGCATGTAGTGGATGAGAAAGTGAACAACATTAAAATGAAATAAAACCACATGCAAATGAAAATGAACAAGACAACTATGTGGCAACATGCACTACAAGAGAATAATATTTGTCATCAATCACATCCTAACATGCACTAAGTGTAATTAGCCTCCTTTATATGCTAAAAGTAGCATTCCTAACCACATCTAAATCCCCTTAATTCATCTACAAAATTGGCTAACTTCTTTGGGGCATGCGAGTTATTCATGACAACAAGTAAAATAAAATCTAAAAAACTATCATTCTAAGGAAAGTGGAGATAGCTATTTAAAAACAACTATATAAGTGCATAAATAAAAAGAGAAGAAAAACTAACTTGGTTTACTCGGAGCTTCATATATTTGTTTGCAAATTGTGACTAGCTCCTTCTTTCCCTTTTCATTTTTTTTTCAGTTATCCATTGTCAAAGAAATGATGCCCCTTCGGAACTCTCCATCCTACAGTGGGTGGGAATAATTTCGTGAAGTCTATCTCTCATATATCAAATAGTTCTTCTTCTAAGACGTAGTTCAAGGGTGTGTCATCGATAGATAATTTCATTGATGAATTTATTCTTTCCTCTAATTCCAGTGATTAAAAAACTCTTACAGTTTTCTTCAATTCTGCTTGTTCTGTAGTGCAATTATCCCAATTGCTGTCTTCTTCTTGTTGCTGTTTCCAACTATCAGTTGCTGGATTTTCTGTCAATTTATAAATTGCTGAGCATTTCTCTACTACTGCTGGATATTTCATGTTTTCATTCATATGAAATTCTATATGTTGATCATTCATTCTGAACATTATAGTTCCCATGTGGACATCTACCAATGTTCTTCCGGTTTTCAAAAATGGTCTCCCCGAAATAATTGGTACATCACGATCAGCTTCATAATCCAAAATTATAAAATCTGCTGGAAATATGAACTTGCCCACTTGAATTAGGATATCTTCAATTTTTCCTTCTAGATGAGTGAAAGATCGATCTGCTAGTTGAAGGGTGACGGTAGTTGGTCTAGCTTTACCAATACCTAACTTTTTGTAAATAGACAACGACATTAGATTAATTCTTGATCCAAAATCACATAATGCTCGACCTAGCTTCTTCTCTCCTATTGATATTGGAATTGTGAATGAACCGGGGTCTTTCTCCTTTAGTGGGATCTTGTTTTTCAATATTGCACTACACTCTTCATTCAATGGTACCACCTTGAATTCTTCAAACTTTCTTCTATTGGTGAGCACATCCTTCAAGAATTTCACATAATTTTGCATTTGCTTCAAAGCTTCCACTAATGGTATATTTATGTGAATTTCCTTAAATATATCCATGAACTTCTCAAAGTGGGCTTCTTCCTTCTTCTTTTTTATTCTGTGTGGAAAAGGAGGTGTTGGTGTGTATGTTCTACTTTCTTGTCCACTGTTGACTGCTGTTTGCGTTTTAGGAGGCTCCACATTTTTTGCATAATTTTTGCTTTGTTCTTTCTGTACAGCAGCTTCTTTCTTTCTCTACTATGTATCAGCAGTTTCTTGAGAGCGACTATCACCTTGTTTTTTAATTTTTTCTCCTCTGCTAGGTATTTATTTCCCACTTCTCAACTCTATTGCTTGATATTGCTCCATTCCCTCTCTTTTTGGCATTTCGGTGTCTACTGGCAACTTACCAAGAGGTCTATTTCGTAACTCATTTGCTAATTGACCTACTTGAACTTCCAAATTTCGCAAGGATGCTTGCTGACTTTGTATCACAGCATCATTTTTAGTCATATATTTCTTTATTAGGCTCTCAAGAGATGTTCCCGGTATGTGTTGAGCTTGGCTAGTTCCTTTCCCTTAGGTAGTGGCTTGTTGAGAACTATAAGCCAATTGATTTTGTAATCCAAAACCCGGAGGGTAATTTGCTTTAGGTGGCATTTGTTGGTTGTATGAGCCTTGTCCCTTCCATGAGAAGTTTGGATGATTTCTCCACCCCGGATTATAAGTATTTGAGAAGGGATTTTTTTTTCGGGTTGCCTTGACTAGTTTGATTCCCCACATAGAAAATTGAGGCCGGATTGCTTGGACATTGATCAAAGGTGTGTTCCTCTCCACAATATACACAAGATTCGGCTGATGTCTGGTTAATTACAGCAGCTGTATGGACTGGTGCTTTGATCATGGAGTCTTGTCCCAACGCTAGATTTTGTAAAATATTCGTCACCGAAGCTAGTTGAACGTTGATAGAAGACAATGCATCAACTTTAAGTACTCCTCGAGTCTTCTTTCCTGGATTGTTTCTCACATCGGCCCATTGACAATTGTTAGATGCTATTCTTTCTAGGATCTCATATGCTTCATTGTATGTCTTTGACAAAATAGCTCCATTGGCGGAAGCATCCACCACTTGTTTAGTAGCAATATTCAGTCCATTGTAGAAAGTCTCCATTTGTATACAATGAGGTAGTCCATGGTGAGAACACTTCCTAAGCATCTCCTTGAATCTCTCCCAAGCTTCACTTAGTGTCTCATCTTCAAACTGTTGAAAAGCGACAATCTTATTTCTGAACCGTGCATTTCTAGTGGGTGGAAAATACTTGATCAAAAATTTCTCTGCTAGACTATTCCAAGAATCAATTGTTCCCGGTGCTAAGGTATTCAACCATGATTTAGCACCATCCCTCAAAGAATAAGGGAATAAGCTCAATCTAATCACGTCTTTATCCACTCCTTGAAATCGAAATGGATAACTAACTCCCAAAAATGACTTTAGATGTAGGTGGAGATCTTCTGATGGTAGTCCATGAAATTGCCCAATGGTTTGCAACATTTGAAACATCACGGGCTTTAGCTCAAACGTGGTTGCTTGCATTTCGGGTCTAATAATGCACGGATTTAGCTCTTCCACAGCTGGGTGTGCATATGCTAGGATCGTTCTTTCTCTGTCATATGCTAAATGAATGTCATTGGCAGTAATTCTCTCTTGATTAGCCATCATCGCTGGATTTTCAAACTCCCGATTCAACTGGGCTCCAAGTTCTATTTGCTGTATATTCTGTTCTGTCATTTTCTTTTTCTCCTTCAACCTTCGTCTAAATGTTCTCTCTATTTCAGGATCCAAAATAAATTCCAAACCCGAAGGTGGGTTCATACACAGAATTCTGCAGCAGTAAACTCAATTCTTCAGAAGTAAATACAGTAGTAGAAAATTCAGCTTACTATGGCTTCTTGTTGGCTCCAACTCACGAAAATCTACAACAAGTAAAATAACAAAATTAGGCTCCCCGGCAACGACGCCAAAAACTTGATCGCTTGTGGATGTATATAATAAAATGATGTAAAATTCACAAGAATAAGTGCAAGTATACACTATCACAAGTAGCAAGTAATAAGTAAATTATCGATTTCACAGGGAACCTATCTTTTTTATTAATTTTATCGCTGGAAATTAAGTGAGTTTTTGGGTAATATTCAAATGGGTGTTGGTGATTTTAACTACTTAAACAAAACTAAAACAGAGTGCCACTGCTGTCGAAAAACAGAAAATGATGAGAAAATCAACTATAATGAGGAAGGTTCGACTAAGAGAGATTAAATAGATAAGTTGTTGAGTTTTGTGCTAGATTTTAGTTCCTTTTAATAGATTCCCAAGCTCACTTCCGAGGGTCATGAATGGTGATTATTTTCATAATCGATATAATTTCTATTAACAAGGCTATAGGAGAAGAATTATTCCTAACCCTTCTACCACCCTTCAAGTCTCCTTGCTATGGAACTAGAGTATTAAAGAGGATTTCATTGCTCCCTCTCTTCTCCCGAATAAGAGAACAACTATGTATGTAAAGTAGCTAATTAAACACACATGTAAATCATTAACAACAACTCTTTAATAAACTAAAATCATACCGTCAACATACTTAAACTATATAAAACTCTCTCGCCTCCCCTATAAAGTTTAGATCTCCATACAAACTGAATTAAACAGAGGAATCCGCATCTCCATCATGTAAAATTGATGGAATAAGAAAAGAGAATAAAGAAATAGAGAGTTATCCCGATTTGTTGCCGTTCGTCAATAGAAGTTCCCTTCTCTTGAGCTCTCACGTCCACCTCTTTGCCCTAATCAATCCTTGTTGGTCTCCTTTTTCTTCTACTGTCAAAAGCTGCTGGATTAGGGTTTTCTTCTTCTCTGATTTCACAGCAGTTCACTGCAGCAGAGGCTGCTGCTGTGTAATTCGATTTTTCTCCCAAAGTGTGGCTCTCCTCTTGGTCTTCTTTTTCCTTTTATATAGAGCATGAGTTCCCTTTTATGGCCGAAAAGGAATAAGTTGTCCACATAGGATGTTCCTCATTGGGTAGTCAATGACCCACTTGGATTGGACTGCTGATGTGGATTTAAAATTTCCATGTCATCACCCATTTATTTCCAGATTTGCTACTCTCTCATGGTTCAGCATAAATGTTTGAAATTTTACCACATAATTCAATTAAATGTACAATTAAGATCGATTTATGCCAAATCATATTTTTTTTCAT
The DNA here is from genome assembly GCA_033971965.1 of Cucurbita ficifolia. NCBI lineage: Eukaryota > Viridiplantae > Streptophyta > Magnoliopsida > Cucurbitales > Cucurbitaceae > Cucurbita > Cucurbita ficifolia. Next base: position 5,965,488 of record CM066975.1, on the reverse strand, counting down.
GTTTGACCGCAATAAACGATTTCATGTTCACTAAGTAGAATAAATGGAGTAATAAATGAGAAAATGGTTAGTAAGAGTGCAATATTAAATACAAAAAGACTTGATATGACTCTACTTTTAGAGAGTTATCATTATCCTTTGTAATTATCCTTCAAAATAGTTCCTGATCTAAAAGCTCAATAAAATCCCCTCAACTCCCAAAAAAATATAGATTTCAAACTTGAGAGAAAAAATCATATTGGGTGGGAGCTAAAAATGATAAGTGTTTAATAAAGGGCATTTGGTCTAGTGGTATGATTCTCGCTTAGGGTGCGAGAGGTCCCGAGTCCAATTCTCGGAATGCCCCTCTTGTAGTTTTACTTAGGTCATTTGTCGTCAAAATCCTTTTAAGGAAGATGCGCCCAAATAATCGGTAAACAATAGCCTTTAAAAGAACAAAGAATAGGAGTGAGAAGGGACTAGAGACTCAGTGAGTAGTGTAAGGAAGAAGGAACTAGTAGGTAGCCAAATAATCGGTGAACAATAGCGCCTTTAAAGGAACAGAGAAGAGGAGTGAGAAGGGACTCAGTGAGTAGTGTAAGGAAGAAGGAACTAGGTAGCCAAAAGTCCATATGTGGTAAAAAAACCTTTCGTGGCCCAACCCTCATTCGCAGCTCGCATCCAACCATTTCCTTTTCAACCTACACGCATGCAATTCAGACTGCATGGACAATAGCGGTGCTAAAAGTCCATATGTGGTAAAAAAAACCTTTCGTGGCCCAACCCTCATTCGCAGCTCGCATCCAACCATTTCCTTTGTAACCACACGCATGCAATTCAGACGGCTCGAGATGTTTGGAAGAAAATTTTTGGAAAAATATGAACGAGGAATTACGTTAAAAAAAATTCTAATAAAACAATACTATAAGCTAAAAGTGAATAAACAACAACGGCTTTGATAGTATTTAACCTGACTAGAAAGAATTGACAACCAGTCACATTTTCGTACAGTACATTTTGAGACATTTTAGTCCAGGTGGGTGTAGATATGATTTTGATGATTAGTCATACACCCCCATATTGGAAAAACAATAATATTAAAGGCCTATCTAACATGAAAGCAAGTAAAAGGGGTTTGAAATGAGCATGCGGCCAGGGACAAAAAATCGTTGACAAGAATGGCTGAGACATCCGACATGCAGACATAGGCAACATGCCTTGGGAAATCATGACCGTTGCATCTGCCCCCACTCAATTTGTTGATATCTCTATCAACCGACTCTTTATAATCTCAGCGTTGCAAGATGAGGCTGACTTTAGGTCTCTCGATGTGCTTCAAGATGATCTTAGTATTGAGGAGTCTCTTCCAATCTACTAGGAGATGTTGAAAACCACTTCTCAGTTCGTTGACTCTTCATGTGTTCTATGTTGGTGTCTTTCCTACTTTCTTCGATTGAAACTTTTTCTTCTTTGCATGATGTCATACCACTTGCTTCTGCTTGATGTCTTCTTGGTCGGAATAGTAATGTTTCAAGTTATTGACATGGATAACAGGGTTAGTCTGCATCCATAGGAGCAATTGGATCCTATATGATGTCTTCCTAATCATGTGGATAATTTCGAGGGTTAGTCTGCATCCATAGGAGCAATTGGATCCTATATGATGACTTCCTAATTTTGTGGATAACTTCGACTAGTCTATAGTATTTTCGTGCCAGTCTTTGGTTCTTGTTGCTTTGAACTCGAAATTGATCTGACCTTAACTTATCAGAACTCTCTATTTGCCTTGAAATTATCGTGGTCGACGCTTCCGGCCGACCCTCCTCTTCATCCGTCTGGATGGTATTTCTGCGTGAACATGTGTTGCTTCAGTTGTTTATTTTTGTCTCTCTTCTTCAGTAGAGGTGTTGGCTTGGTGTCTTTGCTCAGCATTTGAGTGATCACTAACAAGAGCCTTTGCGGGTCTAATAAATCCGACTTTCAACAAGTCACTTAGCTGTTTGTAGAATTCAACTATCTCAGGCTCGGTCGCTTCTGTTTGTGGCAGGCGATCTCGACTGCAACATAAAAGCAATCTTGTGACTTATCTCTCCTTGTTGGGATAAACTCCTTATCTGACCTTCTTGTTTTGTGTCGTGGTGTTCATGTAGTGGCAACAATGTTTCTGTTGAGGTTGGCTCACTCGAGATCCCCTTTTCGAATACAACAATGGCAACAAGCATCATGGCTAGGATTCTTTCTCAACTGTAGTATCGACATCATTTTTGTTGGGTTTTATGTCCTAAAACTCATAGTTTGTAAACAAAAACATATTCTGTTTTCAATAAAGTTATTATTGATGTTTAATCAGTAAAGATTGTTATTGAATAAAGTGAATGTTACGATCATTAATCTAAATCCAATAAACTAAGAACACTTTGGCTATAGTATGATTACTTGAAGTATATGTAGAGACATAAGAGTGGATCAAGTTCAAGTATATAGTCAAAATGATCTATAGTATAGGGATAAAGCTGAGTATCTTATTCTGGGGACACTATGGATGCGGCCCATTTTTGTATATGATATAAACAATGTGATCACTAAATTGTACATGTGGAGACATGTGAGTGGGGGCGTCCTATGAAATGAGTATTGCATAAGATCGGACCATGAAGAAAATCACTCTCACTTTATAATACCGTTTACTGTTGAGACTGATTTTTTCATTCGATGACCTAAGTAACTCGATCTTAATCCTGAGCTAACTATGAACTCCTATTTATTCGGAATTATCCTTAGATTTTCATGGGTGAGAGTGGCCCGAGTTCGCCGACTCAATAAGCCTTCCATTCAAGGGGTAAGACTGGATGAATAGCTAGGGATATAGGGTGTAAGATGGAATTCACTCCTGCCCGCTTTTAGGGATAGTAGAGAGGTTGTTCCCTTAAGTACTACTCCAAGTCTTGAACAAGGGCCCCCACCCTCTCATTGGCCTGAGAGGGATTTGGTTTGGTGGTTGGACCACAAACCAATTATTCATTAGAGGATCAGTGGGACTTAAGGAACAAGAAGTAACTTTAGGGGTAAAACGGTAAATTGACCCAGCTCTAGTTACAAACAACCTGTGAAGGATCGACTTACTAATCATGGTTATATCAAATGGACAGAAATATATCTATAGTGAGGGGAGTGCAACTACTAGGCTATAGTGGAGTGTTCTAGTAGTTAACGAATGTTGGTTAACAAGGTCAATGAGTTTAGCCAGTTAATCTCAGATCGTTGGAGCCTATGATCTTTAGGTCCATTAGGTCCCTCTGCTAGCTCATATCGGACTAAACCTTAGAATAGTGTGACGAGTGAGTTCGAAGTGTTCGAATTAAAATTAGAGAATATACGCTAAATATATACGATATATTTAACCGCATTTTGTTTTAATTATGAATTAAACAAAAAGAGTGAATTGAAGATATTTAAATTAGATTTAAATATTTTAATTATGAATAGGGATTCATAATCAATATATGCCGGAATTGATTGGGATTGACGTTTGATTTAATGTTAAATATTAATTAAATTGTTTAATTAATCATTTAATATTATTTTAATTTGAAATTAATTATTTAAATTAATTGTTGAATTAAAATAAAGAAAGTAAAAATGTTGACTTCACTTCATGGAAAAATCCATGTTTGAGTTAGTAGAATATTGAGTGTCAATGGTTTAACCAAACTTGCATGTTTGCCACATAATCCCACAAATTTAAGTGGAATTTTGAGTGTTAAAATTTGGTTTAACCAAACTTGGATGTTTGCCAAATAAACCCCCATCAATTTGAGTGGAATTTTGAGTGTCAAAATTTTGTTAACTCAAACTTGCATGCTTGACACATACTCCCACAAATTTGAGTGGAATTTTGAGTGTCAAAATTTGGTAATCTCAAATTTGCATGAACATGCAAATATGACTCTATAAATAGAGTGATCAAGGTACATGAAAATTCTTTTTGAAAAACTTTGAGAAAATCTCTCAAAACTCTCTTTACATATACTAAATTCCTATCAAGTTTCGTCACTCACCGGATTCCACAATCCCGTTCTAAGGCCGGAGAATAGTAGGAAAGACACTAGTGGTGGATCGAAACCAATTCGTGAGGAAAAAGGAATTTGAACTACAAAAGGTTAGTATTCAAACTCATTGAGTTTTAATGCTTTTGAACATGCTAGCTATTTTACTATAATGAATGTACTTAGAGTGCCTAAGATCCAAATTGCTTTCGCACGTGTTATAGTAACACCATCAATTTTCACCTCTCTTGGTTGATGGGTATTTGTCTGAATGATCGGCGGGTTAGACTCCGTTCTACTAGGCATTTTGCTAGGGGCATGAAAATGACTTTGTGTTCTAGCAGAACGTCCATCCTTGACACGATGTCGAAGTCATCCATTTCAACTATCACAAAGGCGGTTTGCCTAGTCCAAGGCTTCAACTTGATTAGAGTTCTCTTTGTGACTCTTAAGACAGGTAAAGCTTACAATTTGACGGCATTCATCTTTCCTGTATCTCGATGCCAAAGGATGTTAAAACATTTTGCATCGGTCTCCGTCATGAGTTGTGGGTGGATTTAGAGTTGACAATGGTGTTCCTTGTTACTCTATGCTTTACCCAGGCCTCGACATACATAAGAACGCGTTCCACTGCCTTCTCTATCTCTTCTACTCTCTTTTGGAGAGTGGACAAGTATTTTAGTGCCTCTATGCGGGGATGCTCAACATTCTAAACTTACGGTATTTTTGTTTCTACCATCTCATACTCGACTTTTAAATTCACTCTGAGGTTTTTTGGATGCCGAGTATGAGATGGTAGAAACAAAAATACCGTAAGTTTAGAATGTTAAGCATCCCCGCATAGAGGCACTAAAATACTTGTCCACTCTCCAAAAGAGAGTAGAAGAGATAGAGAAGCCAGTGGATCGCGTTCTTATGTATATCTGAATGCCGAGTTTGTTTCTACCTTCGATGGGCATTCAGATTCTCGATGGGCCGCCTTGCATTTGCACCAGTTCAAGGAGCCTTGACTGTGACAATTCTGGCTATGAGGTTTCTGCGATTAAGTTCTACCTTTCTGTTGGCAGAACTAACTTTTTCCTCATCAACCTTCATATTTGTCACCTCCCTCACTCTTAGGGGAGTTAGGTCGGTAATTTTTATTACCCCCACTTATGGAAGCTTGGTTCCGCCTTTCGTCTTGGAATTGATTATTGCTAAGGTTGGTCGTTCGACTGTAGCATAGAATGTAGAAAGGTCTTGGACTCTTTGTTCATAAAGCTTGGCCTTCGCTCACGACTTCAACCCCTCAACCAAACTAAAGACCTTGTCTTTCTCGGACATGTCACGAATATCCAACATATGTTAAGAAAATCGTTTAACATACTCGGATATTTTTAGTATGTCTCAATTCTCATAACTTCCACCTTGCGATTATCTTGACATTCTTGTGGAAAGAATTTAGAGCAGATTTCTTGTTATAAACTCTCTCAAGTGTCCACATTACATCGACCATCTTGAATGTCTATGTACATGGAAATCCACTACGATATTGCATCATCGACTAGATGCATTGTTGAATTTTGAAACAAGTACTAGTAAATTCGGTACCTCCATCGCTTTGAAATACCTTGATACGAGAAGAATATTGATTTTCCACAAATTTTTGAAATTGAAGAAAAATATCAAAGAAATCAGATTTAAATTTTAAAGGGTAAAGCCAAGTGAATCGAGAATAATCATCCATAAAAATAACATAGTAAAGAAAACCCGAATTTGATTTGATGGGGGGAAGAACCCCAAAAAATCACAATGAATAAGATCTAACACATGAGACGACCTACGTTCATTGCGGAAATAAGGCAATCGATGACTTTTCGCAAGCTGACAAATATTACATAGTGATGGAGAAGGCAATAATGACGTAAGAGAAAGATGACCTTTTCTATTTAAAAAAAAAATAACAGAATGATTCACATGACCCAGGCGAGCATGCCATAAATCATATGAAGCACGTAAAGATTTGTTTCTAAGGACTGAAATAAAGGCAGAGTTGCTGCGCTCCAGCACATATAGCTCTAATAAGATTATTAGTAAATGTGACGGAGAGAGGAAAATCATACGTTAATTTACTGATTGAAAGAAGATTTTTAGTGAGATGAGAGACAACCAAGACATCTAATAAGTGAATATTTGGAACAGGAGAAAGAGTACCGGTGTGGGTAATGGGTAGGGATGCTCCGTTTTCTACGATCACAGAGTCCTTACCCATGTAATTTTTAGACTGATCCAAAATAGATGGGTCGGGAGTCATATGGGCCGAAGCCCCAGTGTCCAGAAACCAATCAGCAGCATCGGGTCCAGCAATAGAACATGACATGTTGAAGGCTTCAGCAAGGTGAGCATGAGAAGAATCAGGTCGAACATACCGTTGGTTGCAACGGTCAGCATAATGGCCCTCTTTGCGGCATATTTGGCAGTGAGGTGGTCGACGACCCTGACCTGAGTGGGTTCGTCCTCGATTGGAAGAGTTGTTTTTGTGGGAATAAGAACGACCTCGCTGGTTGCTAGAGGAAGAAAGGTGGTTTCCATTGGTGCGACCACGATTAGTGGCTGTGAATGCTGTAGGAGTGGAGTCAGAGGACTCAAGGGAGCGCTGGAACAACTCAAAACTTTCAGCTTTAGAGACTAAATCTGCAAAACAGGGGATAGGGGTGAGAGCCATCTGAGCAGTAGAAAAAGCTGAAAATTCGGTGCCTAGTCCACGAAGGAACCAGTGCACTTTATCAATGTCCTTGACGGGTCTGTCAATGGCATGAAGTTGGTCACAAATTGTTTTGAAGGCACGGGCATACTCAGCAACAGGTTTGGTGCCACGTTTCATCAGCTGCAAGTCATCCTTGAGTCTCAGTTCACGAGCTTTCGAATGATGGCTGAACGTAGTTTCCAACGCAAGCCAAACATCACGTGCAGTGGAGAGACCAACGACAACAGCAATGACTTCCTCGGTGAGAGAGGAGAGCAGGAGACAGAGAAGTCGTTGATCGGCTGCTCTCCACGCCAAATATTTGGGGTTGAGTGTTGAGGAGGTTTCTGGTTCAAAGCGAGGTGGTGGAACCATAGTTCCATCAACATAGGCTAGCATGTCTTGACTCTCAAGGAGAGGGAGAAGTTGACTTTTCCAAAGAAGTTAATTGGAGGAAGAAAGTTTGATGGAGATCATATGGATTAGAGTGTTGAAAGGAAGAAGATGATTAGAGGATTCGGAAGCCATAGAGAAGAAAGAATCAGGGTTGTTAAACCGAAAGGGCTCTGATACCATGTGAATGTTTGCTGAAACCACCACACCTAAATGGTGGTGAGAGTTTTCTTATTTATAATCATTTACAGAATAGAGAAATATGGTAAATTACAAATAATATAGAAAGAACGATAAAAGGAAAGAATAATAAATGAATACAATATATTTGCCTTTAATAAAATGGCAAATATGGTAAGCCTGAACATTTAGATATTTGCCTTATAATAAACGGTCAATTATCTTTAACAGTTACAAATCTTGGAGTTCCTTGATTATAGTCTAAACTCCTCTCTCTCTCTCACTCTCTTCCCGAAACCATGAAAACTCCCCTCTTTTTTATTTCTTCTTTTTTCCCTCTTTTTTTTTCTTCTTTCTTTTTTTTTTCCTTTTTTTTCTTTCTTTTTTCCTCTTTATTGAACTTCCGAAACTTATGTTTTTTTGAAAAAAAAAGTTACTGAACCTAGTTTATTTATTATTTTTTATTTTTTTATTTTGTCCCCTAATTAAGAAAGATGGGTCAAAATGACAAATTTACCCTCGTAGTTAATTTTGACTGATCTTCTTATCTTTAAAGCTCTCAATAAATTCCTAAAAATTTGAATTTAAAAAGGAAAAATTGAGAAATTAATCCTCGTTTGAACTCGGGTGTTACATCATAACATAACATAACATAATACATGTCAAAAAGTACGACACATGGGGGGACTACGGAGCACGCGTTGTTAATACTTCATACAATTCATCCAACAAAGCCAATAGTAACACCACTTACCTGGTTGGCCTAAGGCTAAGTCACTAAATTTCCTATCTTGACGTTCATTAGATCTTACTCATCGATATCTAGTTTCAAAGTTAAATCTAAACTGACTTCCTTTAATCTCTTTCTTTTTCTCCGTTGGTTATGGATAAAGAAAGGATGAGTTGGAGATTGAGAGGGGAAAGTGGAGAACATGGGTAAAATGAAGATGAGAAAGAAATAGGAAAAAGAAGAAAATTATATTTGAAAAGAAATGCTCTTAGCACTATTAATGAACTCATATTCATAAATGAAACTAAGGTGGATTAAAAAACAACCTTATTTTCTTGTCATATGAGGCAAAATAGAAGAACTAAATCAAACAAACTGATGAATTGAACCAAATCAATCCAACCCAAACTGATTAGTTTGTTTCTTTTGTTGGATTGTTCGTTTATTTGATAACCCTTGTAGTTTGTTTCTTTTGTTGGATTGTTCGTTTATTTGATAACCCTTGTATATTAGAACAATTCAATATTACATGCCTTACTTACAAGTAAAACACTAGACCATCACTTTTTGTTTTCTAGTCCCACAACCCCTCAGAAAAAATTGATTCCAAACTTGAGAGAAAAAGAAACATATCGAGTAGGAGCTAAAAATGTTGGCTGTTTTAGGAAGGGCATTTGGTCTAGTGGTATGATTCTCGCTTAGGGTGCGAGAGGTCCCGAGTTCAATTCTCTTAATATTATAATATCATTTTATGTTTCCCTGCTTTACTTGTGTACTCCACGATATGTGTCTCAAATAACTTCAATGGTTTTTTCTCCTCTAATTATTGCAAATCCTATATAAATAATTTAAGAATAATCAAACTTTGCATCTATCTAGATCTAAAAGATATAATTATAATAATTGTACATGGATTTCATTAACAAAGAAAATAAATGAAATAATGATGATACATTCAATAAACAACTTAATATAAAGTCCATAACAAGGACATTTAGTCTAGTGATATGATTCTTGCTTTGGGTGCGAGAGGTCTCGAGTTAAAGACGTACATTCCCACCATGACCAACATAACACCCAAGAACTTTCCATGTAAGAAAGGCAAGCCTATTTTTGCAAAAAAAAAAATCTATTTAACGACTTGTTGAAAATATCTACTAATTGATTATTATATCTTACCAAATCAAGAATAATATGTCCATTTTGCACATGCTCTCTAATAAGATAATGTCTAATGTCAAGTTTAGTTCTAGAATGCTGAACAAGATTTTTTATTAAATTAATAGCACTAGTGTTATCACAAAATATAGGCACACTATCAAATTTTAATCCAAAATCACAAAGAGTTTGTTTCATTCAAAGAATTTGAGCACAACAACTAGCAACTGCAATATATTCCGCTTGTGTAGCAGATAAGGCAAAAAAAATTTGCTTTTTACTAAACTAAGAAACTAATAAACTACCAAGAAATTAACAAGTTTCACTATTACTTTTTAAACTCAACATTTATAGTCCCAAGAAAATATTTAAATATTCTTTCAACGGTATGTAAATGAGATTCCTTAGGAAAAGATTGAAACCTAGCACAAAGACATATACTAAACATAATATCTGGTCTACTAGCCGTAAGTAAAGTAAATATCCAATCATACCTCGATAAGATTTAATATCCACACATTTATCTTTTTCATCCTTGTCAAGCTTAATGGATGTGCTCGTTGGAGTTTTTGCAATCTTACCTTCATTGAACTTGAACCTTTTGAGTAAATATTTAGTGTATTTCTCTTGATTTATCAAGATACCATCTTTGAGTTGTTTGATTTGAAGTCCAAAAAAGAAACAAAGTTCTCCCATCATACTCATCTCAAACTCATTAGGCATACATTTAGAAAATTCTTCCCATAAGGAAGGATTAATAGAACTAAATATGATATCATGAACCTATATTTTCACTAATAGCATATCATTTTCTTTAATTTTAATAAAAAAAAGTAGTGTCGAGTTTACCCATTTTAAAAGCATCCTCAATAAGAAAATTACTAAGTCTATCATATAAAGCTCTTGGAGCTTGTTTTAAGCCATAAATAGCCTTTTTCAACATATAGACATGACGTGGAAAATCAAAATTTTCAAATCCGGTAGATTGTTTTCCATAATCTTCGTCAATAATATAACCATTTAAGAATGCACTTTTCACATTCCTTTGATACAATATAAAATTTTTGTAAGAACCAAAAGCAAGTAATATTCTAATAGCTTCTAATCTAGCAACATGTGTAAAAGTTTCACATAGTCTATACCTTCCTCCGAACAATAATCTTGAGCTACAAGCCTAGCTTTATTTATAATGATATTCCCATTTTCATCAATTTTATTTCTAAAAACCCATTTGGTTCCAATAATGGAAATACTAGAGGGTCTAGGACTAATTCCCAAATTTTGTTCCTTTCTAATTGATTTAATTCTTCTTGCATATGTAAAATCTAAAACTCATCATTTTCGGGATCCTTAAGACTTTTTGGTTCAATTTGAGAAAAAAAAGCAAGATTATTAAATAAATTAATAGAAGAATGAGTTTTCACACCTTGTTCGAGATCACCAATAATCAAATCCTTAAAATGAGATGGAAAATTTAGGATTTTAAATGTAAGTACTGTTGCGATGTAGCTTAGATTGTAGAGTGCTTGCTTAATATGCAAAAGGTGCAGGGATCGATACCTTGCATCTCCAAAAGAAACTATTCGTTTTTAATATTTTATTTCTATTCAAGTTTTCCTTGTTTATGACATAATGAGTAGAGATATTTTTTTCATTTTCACTATTATTAATAACTCGAGGTTTACGATATTTTGTGACGTAAGAATAGTGGGGATGCTTGCTTAGCATGCGAGAGGTACGAGGATCGATACCCCGCCGCAACTCCAAAAAAAAATAAAAAAGAAATATATTTGTATATTAATATTTTATTTCTATTCAAATTTTTTTTTTATTTATGACTGATAATGAACAGAGATATTTTTTCATACCTCAAAAAAATCAATTTTTTTCCTCATTTATGATATAATGTGCAGAGATAGTTTTTCATTTTCACTATTATTGATGACGACATTTAAGGATTTTTTATGTAAGAATGGTGGGGATGTAGCTCAGATGGTAGAAAGCTCGCTTGACATCTGAGAGGTACGGGGATCGATACACCGCACTCCAAAAGAAACTATTCGTTATTAATATTTTATCTATTCAATTTTTGCTTATTCATGACATAATGAGTAGAGATATTTTTTTTCATTTTTACTATTATTGATGACGGGAAGTTTAGGGCTTTGTCAAATAAGAATTGTGGGGAGGTAGTTTAGATGGTAGAGCGCTTGCTTCACATGCGAGAAGTACAAGGATCAATACCCCGCAACTCCAAAAGAAACTTTTTGTTATTAATATTATATCTATTCAATTTGTCCTTATTTATGACATAATGAGTAGAGATATTTTTTCATTTTCACTATCATTGATGACGGGACATTTAGGGTTTTGTCACATAAGAATTGTTCGGATTTAGCTCAGATGGTAGAGTGCTTGCTTTGCATGTGAGAGGTACGGGTATCGATACCCGCATCTCCAAAAGAAACTATTTATTATTAATATTTTATTTCTATTCAATCTTTCTTTATTTATGACATAATGAACAAAGATATTTTTTCATTTACACTATATTTGGTGAAGGTAGGTTTAGAGTTATGTGATGTAAGAATTGTAGCTGAACTATCGGTTATTAAATATATTATTTCTTTTAGATAGTTTTTCATTTTCACTATTATTGATGACGAGATGTTTAAGGTTTTGTGATGTAAGAATTGAGGGGATGTAGCTTAGATGGTAGAGCTCTCACTTAGCATGCGAGAGGTATGGGGATCAATACCCTGCATCTCCAAAAGAAATTATTCGTTATTAATATTTTATCTATTCAGTTTTTTCTTATTTATGACATAATGATTAGAGATATTTCTTCATTTTCACTATTATTGATGACGAAAAATTTAGGGTTTTGTGATATAAGAATTGTTGGGATGTAGCTCAGATGGTAGAGTACTTGCTTAGCATGCGAGAGGTATAGGGATCGATACCTTGAATCTCCAAAAGAAACTATTTGTTATTCAAATTTTATAAAATTTTTGGTATTAATATTTTATAAAATTTTTTGGTATTTTCCTTATTTATGACATAATGAGCAGAGATACTTTTTAATTTTCACTATAATTGGTGATGGTAGGTTTAGGTAGAACGCTGCCTTCGCATGTGAGATGTGCCGGGATTGATACCTTACATCTCCAAAGCAAAACTATCCATTATTAAATATATTATTTCTTTTTAATTTTTTCTTGTGCATGACATAATTTGCCGAGATAGTTTTTCATTTTTACTATTATTGATGACGAGACGTTTAAGGTTTTGTGATGTAAGAATCGTGGGGATCTAGCTAAGATGGTAAAGCGATTGCTTAGCATGCGAGAGGTACGGGGATTGATACCCCGAATCTTCAAAAGAAACTAATGGTGATATTAATAACTATCAGGATCGATACCCGCCAAAAGAAACTATTGGTGATATTAATATTTATTCGGATCGATACCTTGCATTTTTAATTTTTTCTTATTCATGACATGTTGAGTAGTGATATTTCTTCATATTCACTATTATTTATGACAGGACATTTAGGGTTTTGTGACATAAGAATATTGGGGATGTAGCTCAGATGGTAGAGCGCTCGTTTAGCATGCGAGAGGTACGTGGATTGATACCCCACATCTCCAAAAGAAATTATTCATTATTAATATTTTATCTATTCAATTTTTCCTTATTTATGACATAATGAGTAGAGATATTTTTTTATTTTCACTATTATTGACGACGGGACGTTTAGGGTTTTGTGATGTAAGAATTGTTGGGATGTAGCTCGGATGGTAGAGTGCTCTCTTTGCAGGCAAGAGATATAAGGATTGATGCCCCGTGTCACGGTCATGCTCGTCCAAGGCGTGTTGCCCATGGCCGCATGCCCATGACAAGCCAAACCCTTTCATGTCTTTCCATGTTCTAGTGTTTTACTTTTGTATTTCTAGGGAGTATGACGTTTATGAAAAATCATGTCTAGGCCTGCCAGACATGAAATGCCTCAGAATGTACTATAGGGGGATATGACTAGTTGTCAACTTCTCCCTACCCAAGGTTATATACTGTGAGCTGTTGTTGTTACTCTCTTGCTTGCTTATATAATGTCTCTTTCAAAAATCTTTCTCTGCTCTTGTTTTCTAAAACCTTCTTCTTAAACCGAGGCCAGAGGCTTGAGCATACATCGCTTGGCCGTAGGCGACGTAAGAATAAATTGGCTTAGCTCACTTGTCGTTGGAAAGTGAGTGTCGTACAATCGCAAGTCCGCTGCCATCAAGAGTACGATTATGACAAGTGGTATCAGAGTTTTGTTAGCTCCGTGACATAGCAAAAGACCGAAAACATGTCGACGGCAAAGTCGACACCGAAATCACAAGTCGACTGGCTTACCTTAATAGAGGAGGAAATGTTGTTCCTCAAAGAAGTCCCTGACACCGTACGCTTCCTGGAAGCACGGATGACAGAATTGAGTGAGAAATTCGTAGAAATCGACGCAATGGGCAACCGCCTGGATGGGTTGCCAATCACAGAACTGATATTTCGAGTGTCCTCGCTCGAAGAAAGAGTTGCTCCTACGAGCAGCTCAAGACCTACTGGTAGCCTTGATAGCTCTGTCGCGCACAAGGAGGGACGTGGGAAAGAGTTCGACGTGCTACAAAATACTATGATGAGTTTGTTTAATGGATTAGCTGATGAGTTAAGAACGACGATCGATACCATCCAAGAAAAGATGGCCGACATGAACACCTGAATTGGGGTGACCATGAAACTCGTGGACAACGTCGCGACTGGGCAAACTCATTCAGGATCCAATAAACTGAAGTTCACAGACCCTAGTCCCTTCAAAGGGAAATGGGACGCCAAGGAGTTGGAGAACTTCATCTTTGATGTCGAATAGTACTTCAAAGCCACAACGGCTTGTACCGACGACATGAAAGTGACAATAGCCTCAATGTATCTCATCGACGATGCGAAACTTTGGTGGCGTACGAAGGTGCAAAACATCGAGAATGGACTATGCACCATCAACTCGTGGGAAGATCTCAAGAGAGAGTTGAGGGACCAATTCTTCCCCGAAAATGTAGAACATATAGCAATGGAAAAACTAATAGCCTAAAGAAAACTGGAAGCATAAACGACTATGTCAGATAGTTCTCGACCCTGATGCTAGATATCAGGGGCATGTTAGAGAAAGACAAAGTATTTTTCTTCATAAATGGGTTACAACCGTGGGCCAAAACAAAGATACACGAGAAAAAGGTTCAGGACCTAGCTACTGCAATCGCCAGTGCCGAGAGACTTCTAGAATTTGGGAATGAATCGAGTTTCCAAAGAAAAACAACACAGATCCCAAACACTTGGGGCAGAACATATAAACCGCCAGGTCATCGGAGTGAAGGCCCCAATAGGCCAAATGGAAGTAACGACAGACCAAGTGGGTGGATAGATAGATCTCCTCAAAACAACCAAGTGAGGACATCTCTAGAACCTTACCCTCAAAAGAGTTACCTGACGGCACCTTTACAATGCCTGTTGTGTAAAGGCCCCCACAAACTGTCTTACTGTCCTCATCGAGCCTCTCTTAGTGCACTCCAAGTGTCCATCTAAGAGAGCAACGACGCGGGGATCGAGACTACGCCAGAAAGGAAGGAAGATCAAGACAACCCCCGAATGGGTGCAATGAAATTCTTGTCAGCCCTCCAACGAAAAGTCGACCCAAAGGACATAATAGAGAAAGGGCTCATGTTCGTAGATGCAACGATAAACTCCCAACCAAGCAGGAGCACCTTGATTGACTCAGGTGCGACCCACAACTTCATCGCTGACCAAGAAGCACAAAGATTGGGACTCACCGTAGAAAAGGACCCCGGAAAAATGAAAGTTGTCAACTCCGAGGCCTTGCCTACCGTGGGAGTATTCTAAACGAAATCAAAGACGTACTGGACAGTTATGCTGACATAATGCCAGAGAGCTTACCGCAGACGTTACCACCCCGTCGAGGCATTGATCACGAAATTGAACTCCTCCCCAGTGTTAAACCCCCAGCGAAAAATGCATACCAGATGGCTCCCCCCGAACTAGCTGAGTTGAGGAAACAACTAGACGAGTTGTTAGCGGGAGGATTCATCTGCCCGGAAAAGGCACCTTACGGAGCTCCCGTACTATTTCAGAAATAGAAGGATGGGACGCTGCGTCTGTGCATAGATTATAGAGCCTTAAACAAGGTGACAGTACGCAATAAATACCCACTGTCGATAATATCCGACTTGTTTGACCAACTTCACGGAGCCAAATACTTCACGAAGTTGGACTTATGATTAGGGTACTACCAAGTACGTATCGCCGAAGGGGACGAGCCCAAGACGACATGTGTAACAAGATATGGGGCCTTTGAGTTCCTAGTAATGCCCTTTGGCTTAACAAATGCCCCAGCTACGTTTTGCACATTGATGAACCAGGTTTTCCATGAATACTTGGATTTGTTCATCGTAGTATACCTCGACGACATAGTTGTATACAGCACAACCCTGGAAGAACACAAGGTGCACCTCAAGCTAGTGTTTGACAAGCTGCGGCAGAATCAGTTGTACGTCAAGAAAGAAAAATGTGCCTTCGCACAAACATGCATCAACTTTCTAGGACATGTCATCAGTTGCGGACAGATCGGTATGGATAGCGATAAGATAAAAACTATCCAAGAGTGGAAAATCCCTACTTCCGTATCCGATGTGCGATCCTTCCTAGGATTGGCAAACTACTATAGGCAGTTCGTCGAAGGATTTTCACGATGAGCCGCCCTATTAACAAAACTCCTGAAGAAAGACCACCCCTGGTCGTGGTCAAACGAATGTCAAATGGCCTTTGAAGATCTGAAAGAAACCATGACGAGGGGTCCTGTCCTCGGATTGGTGGATGTTACTAAGCTATTTGAAATAGAGACAGATGCTTCCGGCTTTGCCCTAGGTGGTGTCTTTATTCAAGAAGGCCACCCCATCGCGTATGAAAGTCGAAAGCTCAACGATGTAGAGAGGAGGTACACTGTCTCCGAAAAAGAAATGCTAGCCGTGGTCCATTGCTTACGAGTCGGGAGAAAGTACCTCTTGGGATCACAATTCGTAGTGAAGACCGATAACAGCGCCATTTACCACTTCTTCGATCAGTTGAAATTGACGACAAAATAAGCTTGGTGGCAAGAGTCGTTAGCTGAATTCGACTTCAAATTCGAACACAAGGCAGGGAAAAGTAACCAAGCAGCCGACGCGCTGAGTCGGAAGGGCGAGTATGCGGCCCTGTGCATGCTAGCCCATATTCACTCAAGTAAGATCGATGGATCGATGCGCGACATCATCAAAGAACATCTACATAAAGACCCATCGGCCAAAGCCATCGTCGAACTAGCCAAAGCTGGGAAGACACGACAGTTTTGGGTCGAGGGAGACCTTCTAGTGACAAAGGGAAACAAATTATACGTTCCAAGAACAGGAGAACTGAGGAAGAAGCTCATTCAGGAATGCCATGATACTTTGTGAGCCGGACATCCTGGGTGGCAACGAACATATGCCCTAATGAAAAAGGGGTACTTCTGGCCAAATATGCGAGACGACATCATGCAGTACACCAAGACGTGCCTCATCTGCTAACAGGACAAGGTCGAGAAAGCCAAAGTCTCAAGACTCTTGGAACCTCTACCCGTGCCGACTAGGCCTTGGGAAAGTGTGTCTCTGGACTTCATAACACACCTCCCAAAAGTCGGGGAATATGACGCCATCTTAGTTATTGTCGACCGATTCTCAAAATACGCGACATTCGTTCCCACCCCCAAATTATGTTCGGTTGAACTAACAGCCCAACTGTTTTTCAAACACATTGTAAAGTTATGGGACATTCCGTCGAGCATCATCATCGATAGAGATGGTAGATTCATTGGCACATTCTGGACCGAGTTATTCGCCTTCTTGGGAACGACTCTAAACATCTCCTCGAGCTATCATCCTCAAACCGATGGACAGACAGAACGGTTCAACTGCTTGCTCAAAGAATACTTACGTCACTTCATCGACGCTCGCTAGAAGAACTGGATACAACTACTAGATGTCGCCCAATTCTGTTTCAATTGTCAAACGAGTTCGTCTACGGGAAAGAGCCCCTTCAAAATTGTAAGTGGACGACACAACCGGCCTTGCCCCCATATTATTGATCATCCTTATGCAGGAAAGAACCCTCAAGCCCAAAACTTCACCAGCGAATGGAAGCAGACAACAGATATAGCCCGGGCATATTTTGGAGAAAGCTTCCAAGCATATGAAGAAGTGCGCGGACAAGAAGCGTCGCCCCCTCCAATTTCGAGCAGGTGCCCAAGTTCTCATCAAGTTGAGACCCGAACAAATCAAATTTTCGCAGCCGCCGAAAGGACCAGAGACTAGTTCGAAAATATGAAGGCCCGGTTGAAGTCCTTGACAAGATCGGGGTTACGTCATATAGAGTTGCGCTACCAACATGGATGAAAATCCACCCAGTAATTCATGTGAGCAACTTGAAGCCCTATCACCCTGACCTAGATGACGACCAACGGAATGCAATCACTAGACCGAGCATCGATCTGAAACAAAGAGATACTTGAGAGAAAGAGGAGATCCTAACCGACAAGGTTAGGAAGATAGGAAGACCTGTAAGGAAGATTCGCGAATTCCTTGTCAAATGGAAGAATCTCCCTACAGAGGAAACCAGCTGAGAACGCGCCGAAGATCTTGACTCCGCCGCCACCCACATCGCCAGGTTTGAAAGTAGTCGGTTGATAGAGACGTCAACCAATTAGGTGGGGGAGGATGTCACGGTCATGCTCGTCCAAGGCGTGTTGCCCATGGCCGCATGCCCATGACAAGCCAAACCCTTTTATGTCTTTCCATGTTCTAGTATTTTAATTTTGTATTTCTAGGGAGTATGACGTTTCGGAAAAAATCATGTCTAGGCCTGCCAGACATGAAATGCCTCAGAATGTACTATAGGGGGATATGACTAGTTGTCAACTTCTTCCTACCCAAGGTTATATACTGTGAGCCGTTGTTGTTACTTTCTTGCTTTCTTATATAACGTGTCTTTCTAAAATCTCTCTCAACCCTTGTTTTCTAAAACCTTCTTCTTAAACCGAGGCCAGAGGCTCGAGCATACGTCGCTTGGCCGTAGGCGATGTAAGAACAAATTGGCTTAGCTCACTTGTCATTGGAAAGTGAGTGCCGCACAATTGCAAGTCCGCTGTCATCAAGAGTGCGATTGTGACACCCCGCATCTCCAAAAGAAATTATTTGTTATTAAATTTAATCAAAACATTGCACAAAAAGGTGAAAGGAAACAAAATTTCAAAGTTGCTTCAAGAATTAACAAAGGACGGAAGGAAATCATTTTTCAACTAGGTAACTGGGTTTGGATACATTTTCGCAAGGAGCGATTCTCATCTCAAAGGAAGACAAAGTTACATCCTGGAGGGGTTGACCCTTATCAAGTCCTTGAAAGAATTAATAACAATGCATATAAAATGATCTTCTCGGAGAATTTTCAGCACATTCTACTTTCAATGTTGCTGACTTGAGTATTTTTGATGTAGGTGATGATTTTTCTGATTCGAGGACGAATCCTTTTGAAGAGGGGGAAGATGATAAGGATCACGGTGTTCCAAATGTTCCAACTGAACCTATTACATGATCCAAGGTCAGGAAGATTCAACAAGCATTCATTCTCCATCTACAAAATTGGATAGGCTCAGTTCAAACATCATTTCAAGTGTTATAAGCTGATTCGATTTAGGAAGGATCATTTGATGCTTCAGAAGTAAATATTTACACGGTTGAAGTTGCAAGCATCATTACATGAGTTGTTAGAAAACTTTATTTATTTTTAATTTCATAATGTTTGTAATGGTCAAATGGTCAAATTACTTCGTGTTTTGTGAAGATTTAAGGGATCGGAATTAAATCCCGGCCACTAACTTCTTTTGTGGGGAGACTATAAATACTCACATATTATTAGGTAAAAATCAGATTTGTGAGGAATTAAATTGATCTCTCAAGTTGAGAAGTTCCCCTTAGAAATCCTTGCATCATCTTTGTCATTTCTAAGTTTCAAGCAATTCTTGTGGTAGAATTGCATATGAGACATTCAATCAAGCCTTGATCACGTTTGATTGTGGAGTGACTCAATTAAGAACAAGGTTCCAAATCTTTCTTTGCTTCTAGATCTTTGATAGTAGGTGGTAATCTAATTCTAGCCTTATCTCTTGGTTAATCCGAATTTTGTATAAGGAGGTGTTAATTTCTTTGATTCAAGGATACTTGCTTCATTAAAAGCTTGGATCGTTGGGCTGAGAATTAGGGTTATCTTATCACTCTATATAAAGAATCTGAGAATAATCAAACTTCGAGCTGTCATTAACTTCTAATTTCAATAATGATTAATGTTCAATTAGTACAATTGACTATATTAGTGAATTTCAATAATGATTAATGATCAATTAGTACAATTGACTATATTAACAATTTATATGAAGAACAAATAAAGTAAATGAAATGATGATGATATGTTCAATGAACAATTGAATATGAAGTCCACAATAAGGACAATTGGTCTAGTGGTATGATTCTTGCTTAGGGTGGAAGAGGCCACTAGTTCAATTCTTAGAATGCCTTGTGTCTTAATCTTAAACACATAATAGTAAACTTATTATAAAAGTGAAAAAGGTCATATATGAAATATGATTATTTATTTATTTTTTTTTTTAGCACAAGCCTAATTTGAGATTCTAGGTAGTGTAACGTTCAAGAAACCCACTTCGCACGTTTTTTTTTAACATGAGATAGAAAAAAATGTAAGGACAAAGTAAACTACATAAACTTAAAGGAAGTTAATCCCATTTTACAATATAAATATTGTTAAATGGTAGCAAAGAACACTCAATGTAGTAAAATTGTGAAAGGTCTAGTAGAAATCAATGATAGTTATTGCTACTTGGAAAGCAAAAAATGTAAGGACAAAGTAAACTATTGACATTTCAAATTCCCTCTATTTTGTTTTTGCTATAAGCTCATGGTACAAATGAAAAACTTCCACCTATTGTTTCAATGTTTTGTTGCCTACCTTTTACCTACATTTTAAAAAAATCAAGTTTTGTTTTGAAAACTAAAATAAATAAAAAAAGTGAAGTTAACATGACTAATAATAGGTTCTAAAGCACAAAAACACATGGATAAATTTCATATATTGAGGCACCAAAAACATATAGACTAGCAACTAAAAATGATAGATCCACTACAAGGGCATTTGATCTAGTGGTATGATTCTCGCCTTGGGTGCGAGAGATCTTAAGTTTGATTCCCAAAATTCCCCCAACAATCATTATCAAATTAAATAGTTTGTTGTTTCCTTTGTTGGGTTGTTGGTTTATTTGATAACCCTTGTATATTAGAACAATTAAATATTACATGTCTTACTTACAAGTAGAATACTAGACCATTAACTTTTCATTTTATAGCCCCCAACCCCTCACAAAAGATAGCTTTCAAACTTGAGAGAAAAATATATCGAGTAGAAGTTAAAAATATTTGGTGTTTAAGAAAGGGCATTTGGTTTAGTGGTATGATTCTCACTTAGGGTGCAAGAGGTCTAAAGTTTAGTTCTTAAAATGCCCTTATGTTTAAATCTTTGCTTATCGAAGGATGTCATGTTACTATAAACTTTTCATTCCTATTATAAACTTTTCTTTACTTTTCAAACATACCTCTTAACTTTTCTACACTAATAGTTGGGCAACAAAGCCGACATAAAGAAATTAGAAAAGAGATACCAAAACTTAAGCAGTGAAAATGAGCTAGATTGAATCTTCAAAGACTTGGTGCTCCTTCAAAGCATATTCGCAATGGTTTAGCCATTCAGCAACCTAATGCTTTAAATACTGTTCCTTATGATTACATACTAATGGTGGGTTAGTTAGAAGTTTTTCTTTACATCCCAAGGCTTTATACTTACCAACTTATGAAACAAAAAAAAAAAAAACAAATATTAAGACAATTAAAACTATAATGAGAATACTCTTAATATCATTTTATGTTTCCACTTTTAGTAGGCATGAATATCCAAATCTTAACTTTCGATATTTGCTTTATTTGTGTACTCCACGATATGTGTCTCAAATGAAACTATCAAACTAAAACCTACACTAGGAAATAACTTCAATTGTTTTTTCTCATCTCTCCAGTAATTACTGCAAATCCTAGGTAAACAATTTAAGAATAATCAAACTTTGCAACTGTTTAGATCTAAAAGATATAATAATAATAATTGCACAGGGATTTCATTAACAAAGAAAATAAATGAAATAATGATGATACATTGAGTAAACAACTTAATATAAAGTCTATAATGGGAGCATTTAGTCTAGTGATATGATTCTTGCTTTGGGTGCAAGAGGTCAATGTTATGCAAGGAGGCATTTGGATTTCATTAACAAAGAAAATAAAAAATAAATAATGATAAAGATAAAGCCCATAACAAGGACATTTGGTACAAGGGCATTTGTTCTAGTGGTATGATTCTCTCTTTGGGTGCAAGAGGTCTCGGGTTCGATTCTCAAAATGCCCCCATAGAAAAATTACAAGCAAGTAAGATAAGATGAAACCTCTAGAGTCGACAATGTGTTCTTTGCAAACAATGAGAAGCCTGACATACATTTAATAAACCTATGAACAATGATTCGAACAATGACAAGTGTGATTTGTCAATTGAACAATGTAATGATGCCTCATTAAATTACAATGAGCGACTACCTAAATTAGAAGTAAGGATGTTGTGAATTTGTCCAAAACCCACCCTGAACAATGATAGAGTGATTGAAAACAATGAGTAGTCCAATGAACAATGAGAAGTGTCTCATCTTTGAAAACCTCATTAAACAATGAGCGAGAAGAGCCAAACACGAAACTAAAGATTGCGTTTAATTTTAACTCTATTTTTAGCCATTTAGATATATTTGATTTAGTTGTTAAGCTTTTTACAAAATCACAATTAGAAGACAACAACAATAAACTTGGGTCTGTTTATTATTTCAAAGAAAATTTCTTTCTCATCTTATCGGTACTAACTCTTCAACTAAATTCATAATATGGAAAGAAACAAGTTTATTACTCATAATAAGTAAAATATGCAACTTTAATTAAAATTTCATCAAAACAAATGTGATTGGGAAACAACTTAGATGACAATTATAGCCTTCAAATAAACACTAAAAGTAGTTATGGTCAACCCGATAGAAACTCTAGTGTCCATTCATACTATAACAACAATCCCTACCTAAATTATGATCTAAAAATTTGAAAACATAAGTGGTAGTTGAAAATTACATAAAATAATCTCCTAAATCCAAGAACTCGTGTCCAATTAATCAATCCTAAAGATTGTAACTAGCATAGAGTAATTGAAGCTCCACATGAAGTAATTTAAAGTTCTAGTTACTTAAGTAAAGTTTATCTCGTCTTTAATGAAGAATGAGTTGCACTTAAGTTCATGAAATGCTTATAGACTCCAACTCTTACCACTATTAATAAAATTATATTTCATATGAGTTTGTCATAAATGAAACTAAGGTGCATTCAATACAACTTTATTTTCTTGTCATACGAGGCAAAATGGAAGAACTAAATCAAACAAACTGATGAACTGAACCGAATCAATCCAATCCAAACTGATTAGCTTATTTCCTTTGTTGAGTTGTTGGTTTATTTGATAACCCTTGTATATTAGAACAATTCAATATTACATGCCTTAGTTACAAGTAAAACACTAGACCATCACTTTTCGTTTGCTAATCCCACAACCCCTTAGAAAAAATAGATTCCAAACTTGAGAGAAAAAGAAACATACCGAGTATGAGCTAAAAATGTTGGATGTTTTAGGAAGGGAATTTGGTCTAGTGGTATGATTCTCGCTTAGGGTGCGAGAGGTCCTGAGTTTAATTCTTGGAATGCCCTTAATTTCTTAATCTTTACTTTATGGAAGGATTTCATATTAATATAAACTTCTGTTTACTTTTCAAACATACCCCTTAACTTCTTTCACAAGTTATTGGACAACAAAGTCGACTCATAGCAAGGCTCCTTCTTAATAATGTTCGCAATGGCTTGATGTCTTTCTTTATACTTACTATCTCAGGAAACAAAGAAGAAAAACAAAAATTATCTTAATATTATTTTATGTTTCCAACTTTATGCCTATCCAAATCTTAACTTTCAATATTTGATGTACTTGTGTACTCCACGATATGTGTCTTAAATGAAACTATCAAACTAAAGCTTACACTAGGAAATAACTTCAATTGTTTTTTCTTCTCTCTACCGTAATTATCGCAAAGCCTACGTAAATAATTTAAGAATAATCAAACTTTGTAGTTGTCTAGATCTAAAAGATATAATAATAATAATTGCACGTGAATTTCATTAACAAAGAAAATAAATGAAATAATGATGATACATTCCATAAACAACTTAATATAAAGTCCATAACAAGGACATTTGGTCTAGGGGTATGATTCTTGTTTTGGGTGCAAGAGGGTTAAATACATACATTCCCACCATGACCAACATAACACCCAAGAACTTTCAATGTGTGAAAGGTCTAGTAGAAACTCTTTGTTCTTATTATGTTCTTGTTTTGTTCTCCAAGACACATTCTACATCGAGGCCAGCGTAAATTGAAAAGAATTTTGGTGGCCGAGGACAATGTAGTGTTGTGAAAACTAGCTAGATTGAATCTTCAAAGACTAATGTACATTTTGTGAAAATCGAGAGAAACCTTACGAGCATGTTTACAATAGTTTAGCCATGCAGCGACACACGATGCTTCAAATACTCTTGCTTATGATTACATACTAATCGTTTGTTAGGTAAGAAGTCTTTCTTTACATCTTCAAGGCTTTATACTTACAATGTTAGTAGGCAAAGAAAAAAAAGAAAGAAAAACAAAAATGAAGTAGATTAAAACTATAATAATAATGCTCTTAATATCATTTTGTGTTTCTCACCTCCAATTGACATACCTATATCTAAATTTTAACTTTGGATATCTTCTTTACTTATGTACACAAGATGTGTGGCTCAAATGAAACTACCAAATTAAAACTTACACTAGGAATAATTTAAACTATTTTTTCTCCCCTATACAGTAATTACCACAAATCCTATATAAAGAATTTGAGAATAATCAAACTTTATAGCTGTCTAGATCTAAAAGATATAATAATAATACTTGCCCATAGATTTCATTAACGTCTTATTTGTTTAATGATTAATGATCAATAAGTACAATTGATTATATTAACAATTTTTATGAAGATCAAATAAAATAAATGAAATAATGATGATACATTCAATGTAGAATTAAATATGAAGTCCACAACAAGGACATTTGGTATAGTGGTATGATTCTTGATTTGGGTGTGAGAGGTGGAAATTGCCTCTTTTCATAAAAAGCTAAAATTAAGAATTCCATGTATTGATTGAAAAGGGTTGATGATTTTCTTTCCCTTAAATCCTTGAACTTCCTCTTATACAAAAAGACCTACCTCACTTGAATAGAGTATTCGAAACTTTGTAATTATCCTTCAAAATAGTTCATAATCTAATATGTCCTCAACTTCCTATTTGGTCCAGTCCCTAAAATGGTGGACATATTGAATCGGCTAAAAGAGTCATTCTCACCCATGCAAATTAAAGGAGTCGCATATGATCATTATGTGAAATATAATCTTTCAATCGGTTTATAAAGAGATTAAATATTTCTTGGTCCAGACGCATATGATCATCATGTGAAATATTAATCTTCTCAATTAACGGTTTATAAAGAGATTAGGTCCAGTCTTTTCTTGGTACCCCCAGACGCATATTTTGATTAAATCATCATGTGAAAGTATCTAATCTTCATACCCAATTAACGATGGTTTATAAAGAGAGATGTTTAAGGTCCTAAAGTCTTATACAAAGTTAAATCATTGTAGGCAGGGATCCCCCGTTAACCGAACTTACATGTATGTCAACTACAAATGTTCAATTTTACATTAAATCCTTGGATGTTTATACAATGGATAACCAAAATGGGAATAAAATAATTAAACTTATTGTTAAAAGCTAATAATTTCTAGGGCATAAATCCCAATGTAAACTTGGTTTAGGTTCCGAACTTACACGATCCTCTTGTATGTCAACTACATAATGTTCAAGATTACATTAATAACCTTGGATGTTTATACAATGGATAACAATTAAATTACGAATAAAATAATAAAACTTATTGTTAAAAGCTAAATAGTTAATTACGAGGCTTTATGGCATAAATTCCAACGTTAACTTGATTTAGGTTCCGAACTTGCTCTAATCAACATGGAATCTTGAACATATCTTTATATTCTTGGGAATAGGCCTTATAAAAAGTAGTAAGTCATTAGTAGGGTATTTTGACCTTGAATTAACTTAAAAAGTTCTAGGAGCATTTTGGTCATTTTATCCCTAATTCTTGGTTTACCCTTTAAACGTGTTCCAATAACTTTCAAACTTTACCCGGTCATCATTCATAATAAAATAAGGTCTATTACAAAGTTTCATAGCGTTGAGAGGTCATTTAGATCAAACCAAAGATAAGTTTCTTTAGGGGCATTATGGTTAATTTACATCGTTACTTGGCTTAGCCAATTAACCTTGTCTAATGACCACCAAATTTCATATATAATCTTAACATGTCATAATATACTTATTATTAAAATATCATTGGCAGCGAAGTTCATTTAGTGGACTATTTTAACGTTACTTAAATCTCGATCAAATCGATTGGAATAGAGCCTTAACCCACGGTTTATTTCCTTACTTCATACTTAGTTAAAGGTTCATATAGAAATCCAAGTGATTCCTACAGGTATTTCTTAAGAAAAGTTAAAGATGCCTACTTACCTCATTGTCGACGTTCAGGACATTCTTTCTCGAGCTTCCAGTATCCAAATTACTTCAAATTTACTTTAACAGAATCTTAGAGTGTCTAGTTTCTGGAATCATAAAGTTTTTCATGAGAACCGATTTGTAAATGGGTTAAAATTGAGAAAAATCGAGAGAGGGTTAAGTTTCAGTTTGACATGGCCGATTTTGTTGAATCAGCCACGTCATAGTCTTCTTCCTCTGGAAGGAAGAAAGCGTGCGCGACTATTAGCACCATGGTTTGAAAGCTGGATCCTCCAGCTCCGTTCACCGTATTTGTCACCTCAATTTTTTGTGAAACTTAAAGATTGTGTTACAAGGAAGAGCTAGGGATTGATTTCATATATTCTCGTGGATCGTAGCCTAAGTTAGTCATCTCTCATTGCGCAGCCATTTCTAGAGGTTTTTAGTGCCCTATTTCTCCATGAAACCTCTTCCTTATCCTTCCCTCTAGTTAAATGAATTTTTTCGGAGGAATGTCTTTAAGTGTGTGGCCTTAATTTTGAAAATTCCTCCTCAGTCTGCAACTCACCGAAAAATGCAGTGGATCATCTTCTTGGGCAGCTTGATCAAGGACGTTTTAGCTCTCAATTTCTTCATAAAAGTTACTCATCTCAATCCTCTTATGCTAAATGAATGCTCAAAAAAAAAAAAAAATGGATAGTAGATGGGAATTCAATCCTTACCCCAATTTTAAATTGAAAACAACCTTCTTCTATTGGGCACTCTCCAAGACTGGTTAGTCTTCTTGGTCTTCTATAGAATCACTCCTTGACAATGCAAAAATCAAATGAGTAGTTTTCCCTTGACAAATTTGCGTGTAGGGTCTTGTTGGATTTTTCAAGTTTACAAGCTTTTTCTTTAATGGCGGCTACTATTGGAGGAATAGGTTTGAGACTCTTACAACATTCGATTCCTTCATAAAATGTAAATCTGGGTCGTGACAAATTTTTTTTTATAGAGAATGTATTAATAAGTTGAAAATGATCATATTTTGCAAAAGTTTAGATCTAAAAAGTAAACAATATTTTAATGCCTAGCACATCGATTTCTTTAGTGTGAATTTTATATAAAAATGGAGAAAATACAAATAATTTAAGTAACAATGATTTTTTTTTTATAGAATAAGTGTAATGAACAAATAAAATAATGAGTTTAAAATTAAAAAAAAAAATCAATTTTCAAAAAGAATGTAAACATAATAAGTCCAATCGACTGTGAGAGGTCTTGACATTGATTATTGAAATGACAAGAGTTAAAATACATTTTCAACTAGTGCATTTGATCTAGTGGTATTATTCTTGCTTTGAGTGTGAGAGGTCTTGACATTGATTCTTGAAATGCCCCCTCACTTTGTCTTTTGTCTTTTTAGATTTCCTATCTGACATTTTTTTGTTTATAAGAAAAATCATAATTTAGTATCGAGATATCTATCAAGAAAGAATCAATAATTGTATCTCCATTTCAAAACAATTTAGCCTCAATAGATATTGCAACTATATTAAACTTAACATGTAGGCTATGGACTTTATTTATGTCAATATTTCTTAAAATATTAATTGAAGTACATTAACATGATAATAATCCGAAGTTCTAAAGCAGAAAATACATTGATAAATTTCAAACCTTGACGTGCATAAAGCACGTGGACTAGCAACGAAAAACGATAGATCGACAAGAAGGGCATTTGGCGTAGTTGTATAATTCTCCCTGGTAGTACACGACAACAACTATATGTTCCTAAGATCACTAAACTTTTGTCGCATCGCGCTTTCAAGTGAAAACAATAAACTACTTGTTCACGCACCCTCTCGGGTTAGAACCATATACTACCTGTCTTAGAAACAGTAAACTACCTATGTACATCTTCTTTTGAAGCGGAATAGTAAACTGCCTATTTGCACACCCTCCCAGGTTAGAACAGTCTAAGGTCATGGCTCCTCACTAGGCACAACCGTAACTACCACAGTAATATACTCACTATGACTTCTGAGATCCTGTGTGGGGTGACGACTAAACTTTATATATCAAGTAGACCTAACCCTCTCTTAGCAACTTCATGAATAGGGGTTTCATCCTAATTGTCCCTATGAGATATCTAATGAACCAAACGTGTGGGATTCACTTCTAGGTTCTACGACCAATATAATAAAAATAACAGCTTGATTATATGGTTAACATTCACTCTTTAATGTCAAAGGACATTTTATAACTACCATGAAACCCAAAAGATACAATAAATTCATACACATTTTACAACATATCATATACTACGATAGGGTTAGGCTGCATACATGATCGCAACAAGGCATGCCGTCGAGCTGAATCATAGAGGTATACGACTCTCTATCCTAAAAAAAATCTATATAATCTAAAACTCGGCTGCTTTGATACCAATCTGTCACGACCAAAATTTCGATTTCTAAACTAAAATTGAAAGCAAAAACAAATAAACATAAAAGTAATTTATTATAAAATAAGAAAATGCCATAAAACTAAAATCAAATTAAGACAAACAACACCACATTAAATACAAATAAAATTCAATTATAAGATGGTGCGGTTCAAATTTATCCAAATAGAAAAATGTATTTGGGATACAATTACGAAAAAGTAAAAAAAAAAACATAAACACAAAGATAGACTAACGCTCCAGAACGACTCCATCTATGAGTGCACAACTTTTGTACGCTCCTCCATCTCGATTGTCAGTTCTATTACGACCTCATCCAAAAAGTTAACCTGTGACTGCATCTCCTGACTTTAAATTGCTAGTCTTCGTAGTTTGGTCACCAAAATTTTAGAGTTTAATCTATCTTTATAAAGATATTTTTCTCTTAATTTATAATTAGTAAAAAAAAAAAATTACGTACAAATTTAGTCTAGAATACAAAACATAGAAACAAGGTAGACTATGGGTTAAACTCCTCTTTCTGGTCGGATTGAATTCAAGATTTCTTCACAAACTTGTACAAAATTTCTCTCTCTAACTCTCTCTCCCAAAACACTAAATTCCCTTACCAATTTTTTCTTTCTTTTTTTATCCTCTTTATTAAACTCTAATTAGGGATCTTAGTAGGTGACCGTACTTAAATTTGAGAATTGATGTCCAATTAGCCAACCCTAAACTTGTAATCATCTCAGAGTGATTGAAATTACAATTGAAATAGTTTGAACTCCTAATACCTTAAATGAAATTGGTCACCTCTAATAAAACATGAATTTCTCTTTAATATCATTAATACAATTATGCTTCATCTTGAACATTCCAAACATGAAACTAAATTGCGTTCAATTTAACTCTATTTTATTGCCATCTTGAATGATGTGTAGGGTATATTCTTGATTTACCTTAAAATTCTTATGACATGATAGTTCATATTAGTTAAGGATTTTACAAAATCACAATTAGAAGACAACAACGACGAAATTGGGTCTGTTCATTATTTCAAAGAAAATTTCTTTATCCATCTTATCGGTAATAACAGTTCAACTAAATCCATATTATGCAAAGAAACAAGTTTACGACTCATAACAACAACTACCTAAATTATGACCTAAAAGTTTGAAAACATAAGTTGTAGTTGATAATTACATAAAAATTCACCTAAATCCGTGAACTCGTGTCCAATTACAAGTATTCCCCTAAATTCAATATTCCCTACCTTAATTACAAGTAAAATATATCTGAATAGAAGCTAAAAATATTAGGTGTTCAAGAAAAGGCATTTGGTTTAGTGGTATGATTCTCACTTTGGGTGCAAGAGGTTTTGAGTTCAATTCTTGAAATGCCCCTATTTCTAAATCCTTTATTATCGAAGGACTTCATATTAATATAAACGTGTTGTTTCCTGTTATAAACTCTTCTTCTTTAATTTTCAAAAAACTATAAAATACGACACATTCACATTTTAATTTTCAAACATACCTCTTAACTTCTCTCCAAGACACATTCACATTCTACATCCAAGGAAAATTTGAGGACTTCATGTGTTTCCTGCAATACTATAAAATACGACCTTAATACCTATGCCCAAAGCTTCATACATAAGTTTTAAAGGACATAACAAGGGCATTTGGTCTAGTGGTATGATTTTCGCTTTGAGTGTGAGAGGTCTCGAGTTTGACTCTCGAAAAAATGCCCATGCCCCTTAAAGAGATTGTAGAATAAAAGACATTAAGAAAGAAAATAAATACATACATTCCCATAACCAACATACGAGTAAAATTGTGAAAGGTCGAATAAAGGAAAGCTCTTTGTTCTTGTTTTGTTCTCCATCAAGGACTTCATGTGTTTCCTTCAATACGACTTTAATACCTATGCCGGTCTAGTGGTATGATTCTTGCTTTGGGTGCGAGAGG
>CM066975.1:5881854-5934809 GCA_033971965.1 Cucurbita ficifolia | reverse complement strand
TTCTCATTGGGTAGTCAATGACCCACTTGGACTGCTGATGTGGATTTAAAATTTCCATGTCATCCCCCATTTATTTCCAGATTTGCTACTCCCTCATGGTTCAACATAAATGTCTGAAATTTTACCACATAATTCAATTAAATGTACAATTAAGATCGATTTATGCCAAATCATTTTTTTTTTTCATGTTTGACCGCAATAAACGATTTCATGTTCACTAAGTAGAATAAATGGGGTAATAAATGAGAAAATGGTGAATAAGAGTGCAATATTAAATACAAAAAGACTTGATATGACTTACTTTTAGAGATTTATCACACCCCCAAACTTAAGAGATTGCTCATCCTTAGCAATCATTCTCTCCACTCTTCCTTTTTTATTTTTCATTAACAAAATTTTTCTTCTATTTAAATTTATGTTGGTAGAGTATTTATCAAAGGCATGATTTAGATCACATTCCTTATATTCCTTCCTCAATTCAGTTTTTCCCCACATTTCACCCTACACTTATAACCAAATCTTACAAGAAAAATAACACATCACTTCCACCGTATTCCCCAAAACACTTCTAAAATGATTATCATTCCTTTTACCTTTGCTTTTGTGACTTGGCTTTATAATTTATTTCATTAACTTTCTGTTATCACGACATTTTTTTTCTCTCCCAAGAATCCTTCAAGTCATCCCCCTATTCTCTGGGTGCCTCCACTTGTGGTGCAAATCACCTAAGTCTTCAAGAGATGACTATATAGGCTAACACTCATTCTCCCTTAGCTCGACTCTCTTGCTAGCATCCTGTAGTTTTCAGTGTGGCCACATTTGTGATGCAACTCACCTGAACAGTAAGGATAGCTTTCTCTCTGTTTTTTTTTTTTTTATTTTTACATCCCAATTACCTTCGATTCAGACACCTCAATTGGTGATGCAGATTGCCTGACAACGAGCAATTGAGATAATTTGTTTGCTTTCCAGTTTTTTTAGCATTGAGAGTTCAAGCTTTAGGTTGAGGATTGGTCTCGGTTAAAGGTTTTTTTTTTTTTTTTTTTTTGTACATTTTGTATGGGGTGATGGAATTGCTTTAATACCCCCAAACTTAAACTAGCCATTGTTCTCAATGAGCATTAGTGTGGGCGTGGAATCATTCTTGAAAGTAGATTGAGGTGCAGAAACTCTTGGTTATTGTTTTTGTTGGAAAAATGGTCTAAAGGTTGGGTGAATTATGGGAATTCTTTCTGATTAAGGTGGATTATGATAGATTGGATCCTCAACTTTCATGAATACTCCATTCCATTTGAGTTGTAATTTCCTTAACCCCTTTGGTTCTCTTAAAGAAACACACTACTCACCTTACTATTTTATTTATCCTATTGAAGCATTTGACAATACATCCCTAGTTCTTGCACAAAACATCGTGACTGCATATGAAACAATGCATGATCTATTACCCTTCCTAAAACTTCATCCTAAAAAAAAAAATTCATGCTTCTAGTGTGCATGCATGTGCATGATTCAAAATTATATGCAGTCAACACAACAAAAACAAACAACAAAATATGGATGCATGCTTCAAAATAAGATAATAAGATTGTAAAGGGTGTGTTCAGAGAATTCCCTTATCTTTAGGCATCGTGAACATTCTTTGCGGCTCTATTCTTTTAAAATTTTCTCCAGAAACTTGGAAATACTGCTGCTGTAAATCTGCTATCAGTTCAGCTGTTGGTGCTGTTGCTGTATGTCTGTTGTTGCATGTGAACTATGATGTCTAGCAGCCCCTTTCTTAACATTTCAAGCTTACCCGAGATTGTACAAGGATTATTTTCTGTCCATTCCTCTTTTCCATACAACTTTCATTCCTTGGGGGTTAGAAAATCTTTTAGGATGTTCCTAAAAAATTTCTTTGCTTGTGGTGCCTTGGCATGTAGTGGATGAGAAAGTGAACAACATTAAAATAAATAAAACACATGCAAATGAAAATGAACAAGACAACTATGTGGCAACATGCACTACAAGAGAATAATATTTGTCATCAATCACATCCTAACATGCACTAAGTGTAATTAGCCTCCTTTATATGCTAAAAGTAGCATTCCTAACCACATCTAAATCCCCTTAATTCATCTACAAAATTGGCTAACTTCTTTGGGGCATGCGAGTTATTCATGACAACAAGTAAAATAAAATCTAAAAAACTATCATTCTAAGGGAAGTGGAGATAGCTATTTAAAAACAACTATATAAGTGCATAAATAAAAAGAGAAGAAAAACTAACTTGTTTACTCGGAGCTTCATATATTTGTTTGCAAATTGTGACTAGCTCCTTCTTTCTCTTTTCATTTTTTTTTTAGTTATCCATTGTCAAAGAAATGATGCCCCTTCGGAACTCTCCATACTACAGTGGGTGGGAATAATTTCGTGAAGTCTATCTCTCATATATCAAATAGTTCTTCTTCTAAGACGTAGTTCAAGGGTGTGTCATCGATAGATAATTTCATTGATGAATTTATTCTTTCCTCTAATTCCAGTGATTCAAAAACTCTTACAGTTTTCTTAAATTCTGCTTGTTCTGTAGTGCAATTATCCCAATTGTTGTCTTCTTCTTGTTGCTGTTTCCAACTATCAGTTGCTGGATTTTCTGTCAATTTATAAATTGCTGAGCATTTCTCTACTACTGCTGGATATTTCATGTTTTCATTCATATGAAATTCTATATGTTGATCATTCATTCTGAACATTATAGTTCCCATGTGGACATCTACCAATGTTCTTCCGGTTTTCAAAAATGGTCTCCCCGAAATAATTGGTACATCACGATCAGCTTCATAATCCAAAATTATAAAATCTGCTGGAAATATGAACTTGCCCACTTGAATTAGGATATCTTCAATTTTTCCTTCTAGATGAGTGAAAGATCGATCTGCTAGTTGAAGGGTGACGGTAGTTAGTCTAGCTTTACCAATACCTGACTTTTTTTAAATAGACAACGACATTAGATTAATTCTTGATCCAAAATCACATAATGCTCGACCTAGCTTCTTCTCTCCTATTGATATTGGAATTGTGAATGAACCGGGGTCTTTCTCCTTTAGTAGGATCTTGTTTTTCAATATTGCACTACACTCTTAATTTAATGGTACCACCTTGAATTCTTCAAACTTTCTTCTATTGGTGAGCACATCCTTCAAGAATTTCACATAATTTTGCATTTGCTTCAAAGCTTCCACTAATGGTATATTGATGTGAATTTCCTTAAATATATCCATGAACTTCTCAAAGTGGGCTTCTTCCTTCTTCTTTTTTATTCTGTGTGGAAAAGGAGGTGTTGGTGTGTATGTTCTACTTTCTTGTCCACTGTTGATTGCTGTTTGCGTTTTAGGAGGCTCCACATTTTTTGCATAATTTTTGCTTTGTTCTTTCTGTACAGCAGCTTCTTTCTTTCTCTACTATGTATCAGCAGTTTCTTGAGAGCGACTATCACCTTGTTTTTTAATTTTTTCTCCTCTGCTAGGTATTTATTTCCCACTTCTCAACTCTACTGCTTGATATTGCTCCATTCCCTCTCTTTTTGGCATTTCGGTGTCTACTGGCAACTTACCAAGAGGTCTATTTCGTAACTCATTTGCTAATTGACCTACTTGAACTTCCAAATTTCGCAAGGATGCTTGCTGACTTTGTATCACAGCATTATTTTTAGTCCTATATTTCTTTATTAGGCTCTCAAGAGATGTTCCCGGTATGTGTTGAGCTTGGCTAGTTCCTTTCC
Source organism: Cucurbita ficifolia (assembly GCA_033971965.1). Classification (NCBI taxonomy): domain Eukaryota; kingdom Viridiplantae; phylum Streptophyta; class Magnoliopsida; order Cucurbitales; family Cucurbitaceae; genus Cucurbita; species Cucurbita ficifolia. The sequence continues at coordinate 5,931,049 of CM066975.1, read as the reverse complement.
CTTAGGTAGTGGCTTGTTGAGAACTATAAGCCAATTGATTTTGTAATCCAAAACCCGGAGGGTAATTTGCTTTAGGTTGCATTTGTTGGTTGTATGAGCCTTGTCCCTTCCATGAGAAGTTTGGATGATTTCTCCACCCTGGATTATAAGTATTTGAGAAGGAATTATTTTTCGGGTTGCCTTGACTAGTTTGATTCCCCACATAGAAAATTGAGGCCGGATTGCTTGGACATTGATCAAAGGTGTGTTCCTCTCCACAATATACACAAGATTCGGCTGATGTCTGGTTAATTACAGCAGCTGTATGGACTGGTGCTTTGATCATGGAGTCTTGTCCCAACGCTAGATTTTGTAACATATTCGTCACCGAAGCTAGTTGAACGTTGATAGAAGACAATGCATCAACTTTAAGTACTCCTCGAGTCTTCTTTCCTGGATTGTTTCTCACATCGGCCCATTGACAATTGTTAGATGCTATTCTTTCTAGGATCTCATATGCTTCATTGTATGTCTTTGACAAAATAGCTCCATTGACGGAAGCATCCACCACTTGTTTAGTAGCAATATTCAGTCCATTGTAGAAAGTCTCCATTTGTATACAATGAGGTAGTCCATGGTGAGAACACTTCCTAAGCATCTCCTTGAATCTCTCCCAAGCTTCGCTTAGTGTCTCATCTTCAAACTGTTGAAAAGCGACAATCTTATTTCTGAACCGTGCATTTCTAGTGGGTTGAAAATACTTGATCAAAAATTTCTCTGCGAGACTATTCCAAGAATCAATTGTTCCCGGTGCTAAGGTATTCAACAATGATTTAGCACCATCCCTCAAAGAATAAGGGAATAAGCTTAATCTAATCACGTCTTTATCCACTCCTTGAAATCGAAATGGATAACTAACTCCCAAAAATGACTTTAGATGTAGGTGGAGATCTTCTGATGGGAGTCCATGAAATTGCCCAATGGTTTGCAACATTTGAAACATCACGGGCTTTAGCTCAAACGTGGTTGCTTGCATTTCGGGTCTAATAATGCACGGATTTAGCTCTTCCACAGCTGGGTGTGCATATGCTAGGATCGTTCTTTCTCTGTCATCTGCTAAATGAATGGCATTGGCAGTAATTCTCTCTTGACTAGCCATCATCACTGGATTTTCAAACTCCCGATTCAACTGGGCTCCAAGTTCTATTTGCTGTATATTCTGTTCTATCATTTTCTTTTTCTCCTTCAACCTTCGTCTAAATGTTCTCTCTATTTCAGGATCCAAAATAAATTCCAAACTCGAAGGTGGGTTCATACACAGAATTCTGCAGCAGTAAACTCAATTCTTCAGAAGTAAATACAGTAGTAGAAAATTCAGCTTACTATGGCTTCTTGTTGGCTCCAACTCACGAAAATCTACAACAAGTAAAATAACAAAATTAGGTTCCCCGGCAACGATGCCAAAAACTTGATCGCTTGTGGATGTATATAATAAAATGATGTAAAATTCACAAGAATAAGTGCAAGTATACACTATCACAAGTAGCAAGTAATAAGTAAATTATCGATTTCACAGGGAACCTATCTTTTTTATTAATTTTATCGCTGGAAATTAAGTGAGTTTTTGGGTAATATTCAAATGGGTGTTGGCGATTTTAACTACTCAAACAAAACTAAAACAGAGTGCCACTGCTGTCGAAAAACAGAAAATGATGAGAAAATCAACTATAATGAGGAAGGTTCGACTAAGAGAGATTAAATAGATAAGTTGTTGAGTTTTGTGCTAGATTTTAGTTCCTTTTAATAGATTTCCAAGCTCACTTACGAGGGTCATGAATGGTGATTATTTTCATAATCGATATAATTTCTATTAACAAGGCTATAGGAGAAGAATTATTCCTAACCCTTCTACCACCCTTCAAGTCTCCTTGCTATGGAACTAGAGTATTAAAGAGGATTTCATTGCTCTCTCTCTTCTCCCGAATTAGAGAACAACTATGTATGTAAAGTAGCTAATTAAACACACATGTAAATCATTAACAACAACTCTTTAATAAACTAAAATCATACCGTCAACATACTGAAACTATATAAAACTCTCTCGCCTCCCCTATAAAGTTTAGATCTCCATACAAACTGAATTAAACAGAGGAATCCGCATCTCCATCATGTAAAATTGATGGAATAAGAAAAGAGAATAAAGAAATAGAGAGTTATCCCGATTTGTTGTCGTTCGTCAATAGAAGTTCCCTTCTCTTGAGCTCTCACGTCCACCTCTTTGCCCTAATCAATCCTTGTTGGTCTCCTTTTTCTTCTACTGTCAAAAGCTTCTGGATTAGGATTTTCTTCTTCTCTGAAGCTGCTGGATTAAGGTTTTCTTCTTCTCTGATTTCACAGCAGTTCACTGCAGTAGAGGCTGCTGCTGTGTAATTCGATTTTTCTCCCAAAGTGTGGCTCTCCTCTTGGTCTTCTTTTTCCTTTTATATAGAGCATGAGTTCCCTTTTATGGCCGAAAAGGAATAAGTTGTCCACATAGAATGTTCCTCATTGGGTAGTCAATGACCCACTTGGATTGGACTGCTGATGTGGATTTAAAATTTCCATGTCATCACCCATTTATTACCAGATTTGCTACTTTCTCATGGTTCAGCATAAATGTTTGAAATTTTACCACATAATTCAATTAAATGTACAATTAAGGTCGATTTATGCCAAATCATATTTTTTTTCATGTTTGACCGCAATAAACGATTTCATGTTCACTAAGTAGAATAAATGGAGTAATAAATGAGAAAATGGTTAATAAGAGTGCAATATTAAATACAAAAAGACTTGATATGACTCTACTTTTAGAGAGTTATCATTATCCTTTGTAATTATCCTTCAAAATAGTTCCTGATCTAAAAGCTCAATAAAATCCCCTCAACTCCAAAAAAAAATATAGATTTCAAACTTGAGAGAAAAAATCATATTGGGTGGGAGCTAAAAATGATAAGTGTTTAATAAAGGGCATTTGGTCTAGTGGTATGATTCTCGCTTAGGGTGCGAGAGGTCCCGAGTCCAATTCTCGGAATGCCCCTCTTGTAGTTTTACTTAGGTCATTTGTCGTCAAAATCCTTTTAAGGAAGATGCGCCCAAATAATCGGTAAACAATAGCCTTTAAAAGAACAAAGAATAGGAGTGAGAAGGGACTAGAGACTCAGTGAGTAGTGTAGGAAGAAGGAAGAGGTAGCCAAATAATAGGTGAACAGGTAACAGTAAGTAGTGAATAAAGGAAGAGAGAAGAGTGAGTCTTTAAAGGAAGTGAGACTCTTGGAATCTAAGGAGAAGAGTAAAGTTCGATCTAGAGTGAAGAAGAAGGTTGGACTCAGTGAGTAGTGTAAGAAAGAAGACCTCTAGAAGACTAGCATTGTTGGACTAGAGTAGGTAGCGAAAATAATCGGTGTGAGTAGCTCAGTAGAGTAGTGTAGTAGTGTAAGGAAAGGAAGAGTGAGAGAAGAAGAAGAGACTCAGTGAGTAGTGTAAGGAAGAAGAAGAAGGAACTAGGTAGCCAAAAGTCCATATGTGGTAAAAAAAACCTTTCGTGGCCCAACCCTCATTCGCAGCTCGCATCCAACCATTTCCTTTTCAACCACACGCATGCAATTCAGACTGCATGGACAATAGCGGTGTATGCTCGAGTCATGTTTGGAAGAAATATTTTGGAAAATATGAACGAGGAATTACGTTAAAAAAAATTCTAATAAAACAATACTATAAGCTAAAAGTGAATAAACAACAACAGCTTTGATAGTATTTAACCTGACTAGAAAGAATTGACAACCAGTCACATTTTCGTACAGTACATTTTGAGACATTTTAGTCCAGGTGGGTGTAGATATGATTTTGATGATTAGTCATACACCCCCATATTGGAAAAACAATAATATTAAAGGCCTATCTAACATGAAAGCAAGTAAAAGGGGTTTGAAATGAGCATGCGGCCAGGGACAAAAAATCGTTGACAAGAATGGCTGAGACATCCGACATGCAGACATAGGCAACATGCCTTGGGAAATCATGACCGTTGCATCTGCCCCCACTCAATTTGTTGATATCTCTATCAACCGACTCTTTATAATCTCAGCGTTGCAAGATGAGGCTTACTTTAGGTCTCTCGATGTGCTTCAAGATGATCTTAGTATTGATGAGTCTCTTCCAATCTACTAGGAGATGTTGAAAACCACTTCTCAGTTCGTTGAATCTTCATGTGTTCTATGTTGGTGTCTTTCCTACTTTCTTCGATTGAAACTTTTTCTTCTTTGCATGATGTCATACCACTTGCTTCTGCTTGATGTCTTCTTGGTCGGAATAGTAATGTTTCAAGTTATTGACATGGATAACAGGGTTAGTCTACATCCATAGGAGCAATTGGATCCTATATATGACGTCTTTCGAATCATGTGGATAATTTCGAGGGTTAGTCTGCATCCATAGGAGCAATTGGATCCTATATGATGACTTCCTAATTTTGTGGATAACTTCGACTAGTCTATAGTATTTTCGTGCCAGTCTTTGGTTCTTGTTGCTTTGAACTCGAAATTGATCTGACCTTAACTTATCAGAACTCTCTATTTGCCTTGAAATTATCGTGGTCGACGCTTCCGGCCGACCCTCCTCTTCATTCATCTGGATGGTATTTCTGCATGAACATGTGTTGCTTCAGTTGTTTATTTTTGTCTCTCTTCTTCAGTAGAGGTGTTGGCTTGGTGTCTTTGCTCAGCATTTGAGTGATCACTAACAAGAGCCTTTGCGGGTCTAATAAATCCGACTTTCAACAAGTCACTTAGCTGTTTGTAGAATTCAACTATCTTAGGCTTGGTCGCTTCTATTTGTGGCAAGCGATCTCGACTGCAACATAAAAGCAATCTTGTGACTTATCTCTCCTTGTTGGGATAAACTCCTTATCTGACCTTCTTGTTTTGTGTCGTGGTGTTCATGTAGTAGCAACAATGTTTCTATTGAGGTTGGCTCACTCGAGATCCCCTTTTCGAATACAACAATGGAAACAAGCATCATGGCTAGGATTCTTTCTCAACTGTAGTATCGACATCATTTTTGTTGGGTTTTATGTCCTAAAACTCATAGTTTGTAAACAAAAACATATTCTGTTTTCAATAAAGTTATTATTGATGTTTAATCAGTAAAGATTGTTATTGAATAAAGTGAATGTTACGATCATTAATCTAAATCCAATAAACTAAGAACACTTTGGCTATAGTATGATTACTTGAAGTATATGTAGAGACATAAGAGTCGATCAAGTTCAAGTATATAGTCAAAATGATCTATAGTATAGGGATAAAGTTGAGTATGTTATTCTGGGGACACTATGGATGCGGCCCATTTTTGTATATGATATAAACAATGTGATCACTAAATTGTACATGTGGAGACATGTGAGTGGGGGCGTCCTATGAAATGAGTATTGCATAAGATCGGACCATGAAGAAAATCACTCACACTTTATAATACCGTTTACTGTTGAGACTGATTTTTTCATTCGATGACCTAAGTAACTCGATCTTAATCCTGAGCTAACTATGAACTCCTATTTATTCGGAATTATCCTTAGATTTTCATGGGTGAGAGTGGCCTGAGTTCGCTGACTCAATAAGCCTCCCATTCAAAGGGTAAGACTGGATGAATAGCTAGGGATATAGGGTGTAAGATGGAATTCACTCCTGCCCGCTTTTAGGGATAGTAGAGAGGTTGTTCCCTTAAGTACTGACTCCAAGTCTTGAACAAGGGGCCCCACACTCTCATTGGCCTGAGAGGGATTCGGTTTGGTGGTTGGACCACAAACCAATTATTCATTAGAGGATCAGTGGGACTTAAGGAACAAGAAGTAACTTTAGGGGTAAAACGGTAAATTGACCCAGCTCTAGTTACAAACAACCTGTGAAGGATCGACTTACTAATCATGGTTATATCAAATGGACAGAAATATATCTATAGTGAGGGGAGTGCAACTACTAGGCTATAGTGGAGTGTTCTAGTAGTTAACGAATGTTGGTTAACAAGGTCAATGAGTTTAGCCAGTTAATCTCAGATCGTTGGAGCCTATAATCTTTAGGTCCATTAGGTCCCTCTGCTAGCTCATATCGGACTAAACCTTAGAATAGTGTGACGAGTGAGTTCGAAGTGTTCGAATTCAAATTAGAGAATATACGCTAAATATATACGATATATTTAACCGCATTTTGTTTTAATTATGAATTAAACAAAAAAGAGTGAATTGAAGATATTTAAATTAGATTTAAATATTTTAATTATGAATAGGGATTCATAATCAATATGTGCCGGAATTGATTGGGATTGACATTTGATTTAATGTTAAATATTAATTAAATTGTTTAATTAATCATTTAATATTATTTTTATTTTGAAATTAATTATTTAAATTAATTGTTTTGATTAAAATAAAGAAAAGTAAAAATGTTGACTTCACTTAATGGAAAAATCCATGTTTGAGTTAGTGGAATATTGAGTGTCAATGGTTTAACCAAACTTTGCATGTTTGCACACATAATCCCACAAATTTAAGTGGAATTTTGAGTGTTAAAATTTGGTTAACCCAAAACTGGATGTTTGCCAAATAAACCCCCATAAATTTGAGTGGAATTTTGAGTGTCAAAATTTTGTTAACTCAAACTTGCATGCTTGACACATACTCCCACAAATTTGAGTGGAATTTTGAGTGTCAAAATTTGGTAATCTCAAATTTGCATGAACATGCAAATATGACTCTATAAATAGAGTGATCAAGGTACATGAAAATTCTTTTTTTGAAAAAAACTTGAGAAAATCTCTCAAAACTCTCTTTACATATACTAAATTCCTATCAAGTTTCGTCACTCACCGGATTCCACAATCCCGTTCTAAGGCCGGAGAATAGTAGGAAAGACACTAGTGGTGGATCGAAACCAATTCGTGAGGAAAAAGGAATTTGAACTACAAAAGGTTAGTATTCAAACTCATTGAGTTTTAATGCTTTTGAACATGCTAGCTATTTTACTATAATGAATGTACTTAGAGTGCCTAAGATCCAAATTGCTTTCGCACGTGTTATAGTAACACCATCAATTTTCACCTCTCTTGGTTGATGGGTATTTGTCTGAATGATCGGCGGGTTAGACTCCGTTCTACTAGGCATTTTGCTAGGGGCATGAAAATGACTTTGTGTTCTAGCAGAACGTCCATCCTTGACACGATGTCGAAGTCATCCATTTCAACTATCACAAAGGCGGTTTGCCTAGTCCAAGGCTTCAACTTGATTAGAGTTCTCTTTGTGACTCTTAAGACAGGTAAAGCTTACAATTTGACGGCATTCATCTTTCCTGTATCTCGATGCTAAAGGATGTTAAAACATTTTGCATCGGTCTCCGTCATGAGTTGTGGGTGGATTTAGAGTTGACAATGGTGTGCCTTGTTACTCTATGCTTTACCCAGGCCTCGACATACATAAGAACGCGTTCCACTGCCTTCTATATCTCTTCTACTCTCTTTTGGAGAGTGGACAAGTATTTTAGTGCCTCTATGCGGGGATGCTTAACATTCTAAACTTACGATATTTTTGTTCCTACCATCTCATACTCGGCATCCAAAAAACCTCAGAGTGAATTTAAAAGCCGAGTATGAGATGGTAGAAACAAAAATATCGTAAGTTTAGAATGTTAAGCATCCCCGCATAGAGGCACTAAAATACTTGTCCACTCTCCAAAAGAGAGTAGAAGAGATAGAGAAGCCAGTGGATCGCGTTCTTATGTATATCTGACTGCCGAGTTTGTTTCTACCTTCGATGGGCATTAAGATTCTCGATGGGCCGCCTTGCATTTGCACCAGTTCAAGGAGCCTTGACTGTGACAATTCTGGCTATGAGGTTTCTGCGATTAAGTTCTACCTTTCTGTTGGCAGAACTAACTTTTTCCTCATCAACCTTCATATTTGTCACCTCCCTCACCCTTAGGGGAGTTAGGTCGGTAATTTTTATTACCCCCACTTATGGAAGCTTGGTTCCGCCTTTCGTCTTTGAATTGATTATTGCTAAGGTTGGTCGTTCGACTGTAGCATAGAATGTAGAAAGGTCTTGGACTCTTTGTTCATAAAGCTTGGCCTTCGTTCACGACTTCAACCCCTCAACCAAACTAAAGACCTTGTCTTTCTCGGACATGTCATGAATATCCAACATATGTTAAGAAAATCGTTTAACATACTCGGATATTTTTAGTATGTCTCAATCCTCATAACTTCCACCTTGCGATTATCTTGACATTCTTGTGGAAAGAATTTAGAGCAGATTTCTTGTTATAAACTCTCTCAAGTGTGCACATTACATCGACCATCTTGAATGTCTATGTACATGGAAATCCACTACGATATTGCATCATCGACTAGATGCATTGTTGCAAACGTGACCTTCGCTTCTTCTGCCACGGTATTTGTTGCTCAAAAATAATATTTAAGGTTGAAGATAAAGTTCTCTAGAACCTTGGCAACTCGAACCCCACAAAAGAGATTCGACTTTTGGACCTTTATCTTGTTGAATTGTATTACATCCTAGTTGGGGTTTGGTTTCCCACTGCTCTCATGGTGAAGTTTAGTCTAGCGCTCAAATCCACCACTTTAGCCTGACTACTCAAAAGGCTGCTCTCAAATCATCAGAAATTTATGAGGCCATTTGATCAATCGCTTGTTGGGCATTGTCTAATCCCTAGATGCATTCCTTCATCTCGGCAACACAGCACATCGAGTTATTCCCACGCTCAAAGCCACTAGCATTTATGGTCTTGTCTTAGAGGACCTCGATCCTAACCATTAATTCACGAACAGGCATTGCATCAAGGTAGCCTGCCATCTCGTCGATCCCGTCGACTTTAGTTTTAATCTAATTCATGCGAGACTCTAGAAACCCCATTCCATCAGGAACTTTACTCAGGTAGAGTAATTAATCTTTGATCTCTACCAATCGATCAGCTGGGACTTGCCCAATTGTTTTGCAGTGGGCATGTTTGTGTACTATAATGCAAGAAGCCAACTCGACTGTTTACGCTATGAAAAGTTATGGATGATGTTGACTGTTGACTGTTTATGCTATGAAAAGATAGTTGATCTGCTAGTATTATATGCCATGAAAATGTTGATCGATGCCATGGATACACGTTGTATTATCGAGCCATGTCTTGAAATGCTTATGGAACTTGAATGTATTTTCACGTTATGTTATATGCCATGTAATGTAAGAAATGTATATGTGATGTTAGCAATGTTTATGTAATGCCATGTTAGGTATGTTAAGGGACCTCATGCATATATGTATGTCACTTGCATCGGGCTATTTCCCCTTTATGTTACGAAAGAATGAAATACTATATTTATGTTCGTCATGATATCATGCGGGCCCTTTTCTGTTCTGTGGTGTCCGGCGACGTATAATACGTTGTGCCCGACCAAGCCAAGCCTAGGGGGTATGTATATGAGCCCGCCTGGTGGGTCCATGTACGCATACATGGGCCCTGTGTGAAGGAGTACCACACATCCAACCCTACCCGGAATAGAAAAGCGCCCAAGGCCATGTAAAGTTTATTAAAAGTTAGGTCCCGCTCATATGTTGCATGTGTTTGCATTTCTAACCCCAACAGTGGGGTGACTTACTGAGTATTTCATAAAATACTCAAGTCACGTACTACCTACGTTTTTAATGTAAAGGCAAGGTTCCAATGTACGGCGGACGGTGGAGCTGGGGACACCATGGAAGTGGACGAGGGGCATTTTTAGTAGTTTACGTTTATTTTACTGTTTTAAGTTAAAGCATTGAACTTTGTTTCATCACTTCTGGTACCAAAATTCCATGGGTTAGATGTCTCGCACTCTACACAACAGCTCTCTATTTTCCTAAGGCTACTCAGCTATCTCACGACCACTCTTTACGTCCTCACCATATCTAGACAATATAACTTTGATCCATTATTGTCTTGTATGGTTAAAATTCACTCATGTCCAAGGACATTTTATAACTACCACGAAACCCAAAAGATACAATAAATTCATACAAGTTTTACAACATATCATATACTACAAAATAGGGTTAGACTGCTTACTTGATCGCGGCGAGACGTGTCATCGAGCTGAGTCATAGAGATCAATCAGAAAAATATTTAATACGAAACACCGATTTAGAGCCCACGATATTGGTGTTGGCAGGGCGAGGAACCAAAGTCCAAGTATCATTCTATTGTAAAGCTCGAATTTCTTCATCCATGGCAGCAACCCAAGCAGGATTCTTAGCCGCAAATTTGAATTCTTTTGGCTCAGTGGATGCAAGAAGAGCAGAAAGAAGTCCATATGAGCCCAAAATAACAAGATTTGCTGGATGACGAGTCTTGAATATACCAGCTTTGGCTCGTGTGATCATAGGATGAGAGCCCAAAGAAGAGGATTCAACAGTAGGTTCAATAGAGGTCAAATCAGAAGTCGAGGGTGGCAAAGTGGAACCTGCAAGAGAAGTATCAGCCTGCACAGACTCATCCACAAGGTTAGAACAAATATCACACGGGGATGAACTGGATCGAGGAATGTGCGATGATGAAGTGGTAGGGGGGATGAATCAATATGATAAAGATGTGGTTCCAAGAAATCTGAAATAGGAAGAGAGGAAAGAGGTTGCGCCTGGGAGCTAGGGATAGCAGGAAAGTGAGTTTCATCAAATTGAGCATGGCGAGTGATATATAGCTTAGTGGTGGCGGGATCAAGATAGCGGAACCCTTTATGAACAGGACTATAACCCAAAAAATACAAGGAATGCTGCGGGGAGAAAGCTTGTTAGGCATATAATCACGCAAGTAAGGATAAACACGACAACCAAAGGGATGAAAATTGTCATAATGTGGAGAGTAGCCATAGAGGAGTTCAAAGGGTGACTTACCTCCAAGAAGTGGAGTAGGCAACCGGTTGATAATATAAGCTGCAGTGCTGAAGGCGTCAACCCAAAAACGAGGAGAAAGATGAGAGTGAAAGAGAAGGGCCAAGCCAGTCTCTGTCACATGACGATGTTTTCTCTCAGCACGACCATTTTGAGCAGGTGTATATGTTCAAGAGAGTTGATGGTGGATGCCAGAATTACGTAAATGAATTTTGAAACAAGTACTAGTAAATTCGGTACCTCCATCGCTTTCAAATACCTTGATACGAGAAGAATATTGATTTTTCATAAATTTTTGAAATTGAAGAAAAATATCAAAGAAATCAGATTTAAATTTTAAAGGGTAAAGCCAAGTGAATTTGAATAATCATCAATAAAAATAACATAGTAAAGAAAACCTGAATTTGATTTGATGGGGGAAGAACCCCAAAGATCACAATGAATAAGATCTAACACATGAGACGACCTACGTTTATTGCGGAAATAAGGCAATCGATGACTTTTTGCAAGCTGACAAATATTACATAGTGATGGAGAAGGCAATAATGACGTAAGAGAAAGATGACCTTTTCTATTTAAAAAAGAAATAACAGAATGATTCACATGACCCAGGCGAGCATGCCATAAATCATATGAAGCACGTAAAGATTTGTTTCTAAGGACTGAAATAAAGGCAGAGTTGCTGCGCTCCAGCACATATAGCTCTCCATCTCTTTTACCGGTTGCCACCACCCTTCCTGTTTGATGATTCTCGATAGTAATAAGATTATTAGTAAATGTGACGGAGAGAGGAAAATCATACGTTAATTTACTGATTGAAAGAAGATTTTTAGTGAGATGAGAGACAACCAAGACATCTAATAAGTGAATATTTGGAACAGGAGAAAGAGTACCGGTGTGGGTAATGGGTAGGGATGCACCGTTTTCTACGATCACAGAGTCCTTCCCCATGTAATTTTTAGACTGATCCAAAATAGATGGGTCGGGAGTCATATGGGCCGAAGCCCCAGTGTCCAGAAACCAATCAGCAGCATGGGGTCTAGCAATAGAACATGACATGTTGAAGGCTTCAGTAAGGTGAGCATGAGAAGAATCAGGTCGAACATACCGTTGGTTGCAGCGGTCAGCATAATGGCCCTCTTTGCGGCATATTTGGCAGTGAGGTGGTCGACGACCCTGACCTGAGTGGGTTCCTCCTCGATTGGAAAAGTTGTTTTTGTGGGAATAAGAACGACCTCGTTTGTTGCTAGAGGAAGAAAGGTGGTTTCCATTGGTGCGACCACGATTTGTGGCTGTGAATGCTGTAGGAGTGGAGTCAGAGGACTCAAGGGAGCGCTGGAACAACTCAAAACTTTCAGCTTTAGAGACTAAATCTGCAAAACAGGGGATAGGGGTGAGAGCCATCTGAGCAGTAGAAAAAGCTAAAAATTCGGTACCTAGTCCATGAAGGAACCAGTGCACTTTATTAATGTCCTTGACGGGTCTTTCAATGGCATGAAGTTGATCACAAATTATTTTGAAGGCACGGGCATACTCAACAACAGGTTTGGTGCCACGTTTCATCAGCTGCAAGTCATCCTTGAGTCTCAGTTCACGAGCTTTCGAATGATGGCTGAACGTAGTTTCCAACGCAAGCCAAACATCACGTGCAGTGGAGAGAGGAGAGCAGGAGACAGAGAAGTCGTTGATCGGCTGCTCTCCACACCAAATATTTGGGGTTGAGTGTTGAGGAGGTTTCTGGTTCAAAGTGAGGTGGTGGAACCATAGTTTCATCAACATAGGCTAGCATGTCTTGACTCTCAAGGAGAGGGTGAAGTTGACTTTTCCAAAGAAGTTAATTGGAGGAAGAAAGTTTGATGGAGATCATATGGATTAGAGTGTTGAAAGGAAGAAGATGATTAGAGAATTCGGAAGCCATAGAGAAGAAAGAATCAGGATTGTTAAACCGAAAGGGCTCTGATACCATGTGAATGTTTGCTGAAACCACCACACCTAAATGGTGGTGAGAGTTTTCTAATTTATAACCATTTACAGAATAGAGAAATATGGTAAATTAGAAATAATATAGAAAGAACGATAAAAGGAAAGAATAATAAATGAATACAATATATTTGCCTTTAATAAAATGGCAAATATGGTAAGCCTGAACATTTAGATATTTGCCTTGTAATAAACTGTCAATTATCTTTAACAGTTACAAATCTGGGAGTTCCTTGATTATAGTCTAAACTCCTCTCTCTCTCTCTCTCTCTCCGAAACCATAAACTCCCCTCTTTTATTTTTCTTTTTCTCCTCTTTTATTTTCTTCTTTTTTTTTTTCCCTTTTTTTTTCTTTCTTTTTCCTCTTTATTGAACTCTAATGAGGAATCTTACTGTTTTTGGAAAAAAGTTACTGAACCTAGTTTATTTATTATTTTTTATTTTTTTATTTTGTCCCCTAATTAAGAAAGCTGGGTAATTTTGACTGATCTTCTTATTTTTTACTATTTTCTTTTATAATTTCCATGACTTTTTGGAATTTTTGTAAGTATTTTTTTATTTCTTTCGTATCATATTGAAATGAGGTCTTTAAAGCTCTCAATAAATTCTTAAAAATTTTAATTTAAAAAGGAAAAATTGAGAAATTAATCCTCGTTTGAACTCGGGTGTTACATCATAACATAACATAATACATGTCAAAAAGTACGACACATGGGGGGACTACGGAGCACGCGTTGTTAATACTTCATACAATTCATCCAACAAAGCCAATAGTAACACCACTTACCTGGTTGGCCTAAGGCTAAGCCACTAAATTTCCTATCTTGACGTTTATTAGATCTTACTCATCGATATCTACTTTCAAAGTTAAATCTAAACTGACTTCCTTTAATCTCTTTCTTTTTCTCCATTGGTTATGGATAAAGAAAGGATGAGTTGGAGATTGAGAGGGGAAAAAGTGAGAGAAATGATGAGTAAAATGAAGATGAGAAAGAAATAGGAAAAAGAAGAAAATTATATTTGAAAAGAAATGCTCTTAGCACTATTAATGAACTCATATTCATAAATGAAACTAAGGTGGATTCAAAAACAACCTTATTTTCTTGTCATATGAGGCAAAATAGAAGAACTAAATCAAACAAACTGATGAATTGAACCAAATCAATCCAACCCAAACTGATTAGTTTGTTTCTTTTGTTGGATTGTTCGTTTATTTGATAACCCTTGTAGTTTGTTTCTTTTGTTGGATTGTTCGTTTATTTGATAACCCTTGTATATTAGAACAATTCAATATTACATGCCTTACTTACAAGTAAAACACTAGACCATCACTTTTTGTTTTCTAGTCCCACAACCTCTCAGAAAAAATTGATTCCAAACTTGAGAGAAAAAGAAACATATCGAGTAGGAGCTAAAAATGTTGGTTGTTTTAGGAAGGGCATTTGGTCTAGTGGTATGATTCTCGCTTAGGGTGCGAGAGGTCCCGAGTTCAATTGTCTTAATATTATAATATCATTTTATGTTTCCCACTTTCAGTAGGCATGCCTATCCAAATCTTAACTCTTGATATTTGCTTTACTTGTGTACTCCACGATATGTGTCTCAAATAACTTCAATGGTGTTTTCTCCTCTAATTATTGCAAATCCTATATAAATAATTTAAGAATAATCAAACTTTGCAGCTATCTAGATCTAAAAGATATAATTATAATAATTGTACATGGATTTCAGTAACAAAGAAAATAAATGAAATAAATGATGATGATGATATTCAATAAACAACTTAATATAAAGTCCATAACAAGGACATTTGGTCTAGTGATATGATTCTTGCTTTGGGTGCGAGAGGTCTCGAGTTAAAGACGTACATTCCCACCATGACCAACATAACACCCAAGAACTTTCCATGTAAGAAAGGTCTAGTAGAAACTCTATGTTCTTGTTTTGTTCTCCACATTCTCTCTAACAAAAATTCAAGATATATCACAACCAATAACTCAAGCCTATTTTTGCAAAAAAAAAAATCTAAGAATAATATGTCCATTTTACACATGCTCTGTAATAAGATAATGTCTAATGTCAAGTTTAGTTCTAGAATGCTGAACAAGATTTTTTATTAAATTAATAGCACTAGTGTTATCACAAAATATAGGCACACTATCAAATTTTAATCCAAAATCACAAAGAGTTTGTTTCATTCAAAGAATTTGAGCACAACAACTAGCAACTGCAATATATTCCGCTTGTGTAGCAGATAAGGCAAAAAAGTTTTGCTTTTTACTAAACTAAGAAACTAATTAACTACCAAGAAATTAACAAGTTTCACTATTACCTTTTAAACTTCGAGCAAAATCCACATCAGAATATCTACCAATTTAAACTCAACATTTATAGTCCCAAGCAAATATTTAAATATTCTTTCAACGGTATGTAAATGAGATTCCTTAGGAAAAGATTGAAACCTAGCACAAAGACATATACTAAACATAATATCTGGTCTACTAGCCGTAAGTAAAGTAAATATCCAATCATACCTCGATAAGATTTAATATCCACACATTTATCTTTTTCATCCTTGTCAAGCTTAATGGATGTGCTCGTTGGAGTTTTTGCAATCTTACCTTCATTGAACTTGAACCTTTTGAGTAAATATTTAGTGTATTTCTCTTGATTTATCAAGATACCATCTTTGAGTTGTTTGATTTGAAGTCCAAAAAAGAAACAAAGTTTTCCCATCATACTCATCTCAAACTCATTAGGCATACATTTAGAAAATTCTTCCCATAAGGAAGGATTAATAGAACTAAATATGATATCATGAACCTATATTTTCACTAATAGCATATCATTTTCTTAAATTTTAATAAAACAAAGTAGTGTCGAGTTTACCCATTTTAAAAGCATCCTCAATAAGAAAATTACCGAGTCTATCCTATAAAGCTCTTGGAGCTTGTTTTAAGCCATAAATAGCCTTTTTCAACATATAGACATGACGTGGAAAATCAAAATTTTCAAATCCCGTAGATTGTTTTCCATAATCTTCGTCAATAATATAACCATTTAAGAACGCACTTTTCACATTCCTTTGATACAATATAAAATTTTTGTAAGAAGCAAAAGCAAGTAACATTCTAATAGCTTCTAATCTAGCAACAGGTGTAAAAGTTTCACATAGTCTATACCTTCCTCCGAACAATAATCTTGAGCTACAAGCCTAGCTTTATTTATAATGATATTTCCATTTTCATCAATTTTATTTCTAAAAACCCATTTGGTTCCAATAATGAAAATACTAGAGGGTCTAGGACTAATTCCCAAATTTTGTTCCTTTCTAATTGATTTAATTCTTCTTGCATATGTAAAATCTAAAACTCATCATTTTCGGGATCCTTAAGACTTTTTGGTTCAATTTGAGAAAAAAAAGCAAGATTATTAAATAAATTAATAGAAGAATGAGTTTTCACACCTTGTTCGAGATCACCAATAATCAAATCCTTAAAATGAGATGGAAAATTTAGGATTTTAAATGTAAGTACTGTTGCGATGTAGCTTAGATTGTAGAGTGCTTGCTTAATATGCAAAAGGTGCAGGGATCGATACCTTGCATCTCCAAAAGAAACTATTCGTTTTTAATATTTTATTTATATTCAAGTTTTCCTTGTTTATGACATAATGAGTAGAGATATTTTTTTCATTTTCACTATTATTAATAACTCGAGGTTTACGATATTTTGTGACGTAAGAATAGTGGGGATGCTTGCTTAGCATGCGAGAGGTACGAGGATCGATACCCCGCAACTCCAAAAAGAAAATATTTGTTATATTAATATTTTATTTCTATTCAATTTTTCCTTATTTATGACTTAATGAACAGAGATATTTTTTCATACCTCAAAAAGAAACTATTTCTATTCAATTTTTCCTCATTTATGATATAATGTGCAGAGATAGTTTTTCATTTTCACTATTATTGATGACGACATTTAAGGATTTTTTATGTAAGAATGGTGGGGATGTAGCTCAGATGGTAGAAAGCTCGCTTGACATCTGAGAGGTACGTGGATCGATACACCGCACTCCCAAAGAAACTATTCGTTATTAATATTTTATCTATTCAATTTTTGCTTACTCATGACATAATGAGTAGAGATATTTTTTTTCATTTTCACTATTATTGATGACGGGAAGTTTAGGGGTTTGTCAAATAAGAATTGTGGGGAGGTAGTTTAGATGGTAGAGCGCTTGCTTCACATGCGAGAAGTACAAGGATCAATACCCCGCAACTCCAAAAGAAACTTTTTGTTATTAATATTATATCTATTCAATTTGTCCTTATTTATGACATAATGAGTAGAGATATTTTTTCATTTTCACTATCATTGATGACGGGACATTTAGGGTTTTGTCACATAAGAATTGTTCGGATTTAGCTCAGATGGTAGAGCGCTTGCTTTGCATGCGAGAGGTACGGGTATCGATACCCGCATCTCCAAAAGAAACTATTTGTTATTAATATTTTTATTTCTATTCAATCTTTCTTTATTTATGACATAATGAACAAAGATATTTTTTTCATTTACACTATATTTGGTGAAGGTAGGTTTAGAGTTATGTGATGTAAGAATTGTAGCTGAACTATCGTTATTAAATATATTTTAATTCTTTTAGATAGTTTTTTTCATTTTCACTATTATTGATGACGAGACGTTTGACAGGACGTTTTTTGTGATGTAAGAATTGAGGGGATGTAGCTTAGATGGTAGAGCTCTCACTTAGCATGCGAGAGGTATGGGGATCAATACCCTGCATCTCCAAAAGAAACTATTCGTTATTAATATTTTATCTATTCAATTTTTCCTTATTTATGACATAATGATTAGAGATATTTCTTCATTTTCACTATTATTGATGACGAAAAATTTAGGGTTTTGTGATATAAGAATTGTTGGGATGTAGCTCAGATGGTAGAGTACTTGCTTAGCATGCGAGAGGTATAGGGATCGATACCTTGAATCTCCAAAAGAAACTATTTGTTATTCAAATTTTATAAAATTTTTGGTATTAATATTTTATAAAATTTTAGTTCTATTCAATCTTTCCTTATTTATGACATAATGAGGAGAGATACTTTTTAATTTTCACTATAATTGGTGATGGTAGGTTTAGGTAGAACGCTGCCTTCGCATGTGAGATGTGCCGGGATTGATACCTTACATCTCCAAAGCAAAACTATCCATTATTAAATATATTATTTCTTTTTTTTATTTTTTTCTGTGCATGACATAATTTGCCGAGATAGTTTTTCATTTTTACTATTATTGATGACGAGACGTTTAAGGTTTTGTGATGTAAGAATCGTGGGGATCTAGCTAAGATGGTAAAGCGATTGCTTAGCATGCGAGAGGTACGGGGATTGATACCTCGAATCTTCAAAAGAAACTAATGGTGATATTAATAACTATCAGGATCGATACCCGCCAAAAGAAACTATTGGTGATATTAATATCTATCAGGATCGATACCCTGCATTTTCAATTTTTTCTTATTCATGACATGTTGAGTAGCGATATTTCTTCATATTCACTATTATTGATGACAGGACGTTTAGTGTTTTGTGACATAAGAATAGTGGGGATGTAGCTTAGATGGTAGAGCGCTCGTTTAGCATGCGAGAGGTACGTACGATACCCCACATCTCCAAATGAAACTTTTCTTTATTAATATTTTATCTATTCAATTTTTCCTTATTTATGACATAATGACTAGAGATATTTCTTCATTTTCACTAATATTGATGACGGAAAATTTAGGATTTTGTGATATAAAAAATGTTGTGATGTAGCTTAGATGGTAGAGTGTTTGCTTAGCATGCAAGAGGTATAGGGATTGATACCGTGCATTTCCAAAAGAAACTATTTGTTATTAATATTTTTATAAAATTTTAGTTTATTCCATTTTTTCTTTATTGATGACATAATGAGCAGAAGATTTTTTTATTTTCACTATTGTGGGGATGTAGCATAGATGGTAGAGCGCTCGCTTCGCATGCGAGAGATACGGGGATTGATACCTTGCATCTCCAAAAGAAACTATCTTAATATTTTATCTATTCAATTTTTCCTTATTTATGACATTATGATTAGAGATATTTTTTCATTTTCACAATATTGATGACGAGACATTTAGGGTTTTGTTTTGTGATATAAGAATTATTTGGATGTAGCTTAGATGGTAGAGCACTCGCTTTCCATGCTAGAGGTACGGGTATCGATACCTCGCATCTCCAAAAAGTAACTATTTGTTATTAAAATTTTATTTCTGCGCTTGCTTTGCATGCAAGAGGTATGGAGATTGATACCCCGCATCTCCAAAAGAAACTATTTGTTATTAATATTTTATTTCTATTCAATCTTTCTTTATTTAGGACATAATGAACAAAAATATTTTTTCATTTACACTATTTTGTGACTCATCTGGTATTTTTTGTATTTAGTTTATGTTTTATTTTTATATTATTACAACATTTTGCAATTTTCTTTATTTCCATTTGGAGGGTAAGAAGTTTCATAAACTCTTATTTTTATCTTTTGATAGCGTGTCCTTTTAAAGTGGAATTCATCTTTTGTTTTTTCCTTTCCATTCACTCGGATCTCTTCCGTATCATTGTTTTGTCCGAATCCTCATTTTCTTCTGAAAAAAGGGAAGGAGAAGTAGGTAACTTTAAGGTTTTGTTATGTAAGAACTGTAACTCACATTGGAACTATCGATTATTAAATATATTATTTCTTTTAGATAGTTTTTTATTTTCACTATTATTGATGACGAGACATTTAAGGTTTTGTGATGTAAAAATTGTGGGGATGTAGCTCAGATTGTAGAGCGCTCGCTTAGTATGCGAGAGGTACGGGGATCGATACCCCGCATCTCCAAAAGAAACTATTCGTTATTAATATTTTATCTATTCAAATTTTCCTTATTTATGACATAATGACTAGAGATATTTCTTCATTTTCACTATTATTGATGACGGAAAATTTAGAGTTTTTTTATGTAAGAATTGTTGCGATGTAGCTTAGATGGTAGATCACTTGATTAGCATGCGATAGGTATAGGGATTGGTACCCTGCATCTCCAAAAAAAACTATTTGTTATTAATATTTTATAAAATTTTAGTTCTATTCAATCTTTCCTTATTTATGACATAATGAGCAGCGATACTTTTTAATTTTCACTATAATTGGTGATGGTAGGTTTAGGTAGAGCGCTGACTTCGCATGTGAGATGTTTCCGGATTGATAACGTGCATCTCCAAAGGAAAACTATCCATTATTAAATATATTATTTCTTTTCAATTTTTTCTTATTTATGACATAATGAGTAGAGATAGTTTTTCATTTTCACTGTTATTGATGACGACACATTTAAGGTTTTGTGATGTAAGAATCGTGGGGATGTAGCTCAGATGGTAAAGCTATCGCTTAGCATGCAAGAGGTACGTATGATCGTTCTCCAAAATCTATTAGTGATGTTAATATCTATCAGGATCGATACCCTGCATCTCCAAAATAAACCTATCTATTATTAAATATATTATTTCTTTTCAATTTTTTCTTATTCATGACATGTTGAGTAGCGATATTTCTTCATATTCACTATTATTGATGACAAGACGTTTAGGGTTTTATGACATAAGAATTGTGGGGATGTAGCTTTGATGGTAGAGCGCTCGCTTTGCATGCGACAGGTATGGGGATCGATGATACCCCACATCTCCAAAGTAAACCTATCTACTATTAAATATATTATTTCTTTTTGAATTTTCCTTATTCATGACATGTTGCGTAGCGACATTTCTTCATCTTCACTATTATTTTCTTTTCGAATTTTCCTTATTCATGACATGTTGAGTAGCGACATTTCTTAATCTTCACTATTATTAATGACAGGAAATTTAGGGTTTTGTGATGTAAGAATTGTTGGGATGTAGCTCAGATGGTAGAGCGCTCGCTTAGCATGCGAGAGGTACGGGGATCGATACCCCGCATCTCCAAAGTAGACCTATCTATTATCAAATATATTATTCAAATTTTCCATATTCATGACATGTTGAGTAGCGATATTTCGTTTTTTCATATTTGAGAGTATTAGGGTTTTTGATGTAATGTTTTTTTCATTTTCACTATTATTGATGATGAGACATTTAGATATTTAAGATATAAGAATTATGGGGTATGATAGTAGTCAGATGGTATGATACCTTGCAACTCCAAAAGAAACTATTTGTTATAAATATTTTATCTATTCAATTTTTTCCTTATTTATGACATAATGACTAGAGATATTTCTTCATTTGGGATGTACCTTAGATGGTAGAGCGTTTGCTTAGCATGCGAGAGGTATAGGGATAGATACCTTACATCTCCAAAAAAAATTTGTTATTAATATTTTATAAAATTTTAGTTCTATTCGATCTTTCCTTTATTTATGTTATAATGAGCAAAAATTTTTTTTTATTCATTTTCACTATAATTGGTGATGGTGAGGTTTAGGTAGAGGGCTGGCTTCGCATGTGAGACGTGCCCGGATTGATACCCTACATCTCCAAAGGAAAACTATCCAGTATTAAATATATTGTTTCTTTTCAATTTTTTCTTATTTATGACATAATGAGCAGAGATAGGTTTTCATTTTCACTATAATTGGTGACGGTAGGTTTAGGGTTTTGTGATGTAAAATCGTGGGGATGTAGCTCACATTGGTAGAGCTGGCTTCGCATGTGAGATGCTCACATTGGATTGATACCATGCATCTCCAAAAGAAAACTATCTATTATTAAATATATTATGAATTTTTTCTTAATGACATATTATTTTTTTTTTTGATGACAATTTTATTTTGGGGATTAGCTCATGACATAATCGAAGCGATGTAGCTCTAGATAGTTTTTAACCATTTTATTCGTGGACATGTTGAGTAGCGATTTTCACTATTATTGGTTAGAGCATGACCAGACATTTAAGGTTTTGTGATGTAAGAATCGTGGGATGTAGCTCAGATTATAGAGCGCTTGCTCAGCAAGCGAGTGGTATGGGGATCGATACCCCGCATCTCCAAAAGAAACTATTCGTTATTAATATTTTATCTATTCAATTTTTTCTTATTTATGAAATAATGAGTAGAGGTATTTTTTCATTTTCATTATTATTGATGACGGGACATTTAGGGTTTTGTCATATAAGAATTGCTGGGATGTAGCTCATATGGTAGAGCGCTCGCTTAGCATGTGAGAGGTACGGGGATGGATACCCTGCATCTCCAATTAATATTTTATTTATTCAATTTTTACTTATTTATGACATAAGAATTGTGGGATGTATCTCAGATGGTAGAGTGCTCGCATACAAGAGATACATTCAATTTTTTCGATGTAAGAATTGTGGGGATTGCTGGGGATACATGGGTTTTGTGATGTAAGAATTGGTGGGGCAGCTTGCTGAAATTTATTGTTACATTTCAAAAAGAAATTATTTGTTATTAATATTTTATTTTTATTCTATCTTTCCTTATTGACATAATGAGTAGAGATATTTTTTTTTTTTTTTTACTATTATTGGTGATGGTAGGTTTAGGGTTTTGTGATGTAAGAATTGTGGGGATTTAATTCAGATGGTAAAGCTCTATGTGAGAGGTGCTGGTACCCCGCATCTCCGAAGGAAGACTATCGATTATTAAATGTATTATTTCTTATTTATGACATAATGAGCAAAGATAGTTTTTCATTTTCACTATTATTGATGACGAGACATTTAGGGTTTTGTGATGTAAGAATTATGGTTAATAGAACATTAGGAGCATTGCTTAGGGCTATTATTTCTAAGAATATTAACTCTCGGGACGAATGTTTGCCATTTGTAGAGGTTGCATATAATTGAGCAATTCATAGTACCACTCATTGTTTTCCTTTTGAAGTTGTTTATGGATTTAATCCACTTACGCCTCTTTATTTGCTTCTTATTCCTTCTAATATTTTTGTTTCTATTCCTTCTAATATTTTTGTGAGTGAAGCAGCCACACGTAAGGAAAATTTGATCAAAACATTGCACAAAAAGGTGAAGGAGAGAATTGAGAAACAAAATTTCAAAGTTGCTTCAAGAATTAGCAAAGGACATAAGGAAATCATTTTTCAACTCGGTAACTTGGTTTGGATACATTTTCGCAAGGAGCGATTCTCATCTCGAAGGAAGACAAAATTACATCCAAGAGGGGATGAGCCTTATCAAGTCCTTGAAAGAATTAATAACAATGCATATAAAATGATTTTCTCAGAGAATTTTCAGCACGTTCTACTTTCAATGTTGCTGACTTGAGTCCTTTTGATGTAGGTGATGATTTTTCTGATTCGTGGACGAATCCTTTTCAAGAGGGGGAAGATGATAAGGATCACAGTGTTCCAAATGTTCACACTGGACCTATTATACGATCCAAGGTCAAGAAGATTCAACAAGCATTCATTCTCCATCTATAAAATTGGATAGGCTCGGTTCAACCATCATTTCATGTGTTACAAGCTGATTCGATTGAGGAAGGATCATTTGGACTTCAGAAGTGAATATTTACACGGTTGAAGTAGCGGATGAAGTTGCAAGCATCATTACATGAGTTGTTAGAAAACATTATTTATTTTTAATTTCATAATGTTTGTAATGGTCAAATGGTCAAATTGACTTCGTGTTTTATGGAGATTTAAGGGGATCAGAATTAAATCCCGGCCACTAACTTCTTTTGCGGGGAGACTATAAATATCAACAAATTATTAGGTAAAAATCAGATTTGTGAGGAATGAAATTGATCTCTCAAGTTGAGAAGTTCCCCTTAGAAATCCGAGGCAATTCTTGTGGTCGAATTGCATCTGAGCCATTCAATCAAACCTTGATCAAGTTTGATTGTTGAGTGACTCAATTTAGACCAAGGTTCCAAATCTTGCTTCTAGATCTTTGATCGTAGGAGGTAATCTAATTCTAGCCTTATCTCTTGGTTGATCCGAATTTTGTATAAGGAGGTGTTAATTTCTTTGATTTTAGGATACTTGCTTCATTAAAAGCTTAAATCATTGGGCTGAGAACTAGAGTTGTCTTATCACCCTATATAAAGAATCTGAGAATAATAAAACTTTCGATCTGTCATTAACGTCTAATTTCAATAATGATTAATGATCAATTAGTACAATTGACTATATTAACAATTTATATGAAGAACAAATAAAGTAAATGAAATGATGATGATATGTTCAATGCACGATTGAATATGAAGTCCACAACAAAAATATTTGGTCTAGTGGTATGATTCTTGCTTAGGATGGAAGAGGTCCAATTCTTAGAAGAATGCCTTGTGTATTAATCTTAAGCCACATAATTCTCTTATTAGTTGGTTAACACTGCTTGGAAAAGTGATTAATATGATTATTTTTTTTTATTATTTTTTTTCACAAACAATTACAAACAACCACCTAATTTGAGATTCTAGGTAATGTAAACAATTGTTCAAGAAATAGCAATAGAACAAGCAGTGAAATTTGACCATAACAACTTGATATCGTATATATTTTTGCTTAATTAGAGTGTGTGGTTGAGTGAAATTTTCGGGATTTCTTCTCTCGCTATTCATTGTAACTTATCCTAATACAAATAAGTTTATTTTTTAAAAGGAATGTATTCAGCACATGAGTTTATTAATGACGGTGAACTTTTATATAAAATGAAGTAAATACAAATGGAGTAAGTACATATAACAATAAAAGAGGAATTATGTTTACTCGCACGTTTTTTTTTTTAACATGAGATAGAAATCAATGATAGTTATGGCTACTTGGAAAGCAAAAAAATGAAAGGACGAAGTAAACTATTGGCATTTCAAATTCCCTCTGTTTTGTTTTTGCTATAAGTTCATGGTACAAATGAAAAACTTCCACCTATTGTTTCAATGTTCTGTTGCCTACCTTTTACCTACGTTTAAAAAAAATCAAGCTATGTTTTGAAAACTAAAATAAATAAAAAAAAATGTGAGGTTAACATGACAATAATAATAGGTTTTCAAGCACAAAAATACGTGGATAAATTTCATATATTGAGGCGTGGAAAACATATAGACTAGCAACTAAAAATGATAGATCCACTACAAAGGCATTTGATCTAGTGGTATGATTCTCGCTTTGAGTGCGAGAGGTCTCAAGTTTGATTCCTAAAATGCCCCCAACAATTATTATTAAATTAAATAGTTTGTTGTTTCCTTTGTTGGGTTGTTGGTTTATTTGATAACCCTTGTATATTAGAACAATTCAATATTACATGTCTTACTTACAAGTAGAATACTAGACCATTAACTTTTCATTTTATAGCCCCCAACCCCTCACAAAAGATAGCTTTCAACTTTTCTTTACTTTTCAAACATACGTCTTAACTTCTCTACACCAATAGTTGGGCAACAAAGTCGACATAAAGAAATTAGAAAAGAGATACCAAAACTTAAACGGTAAAAATGAGCTAGATTGAATCTTCAAAGACTTGGTGCTCCTTCTGAGAATATTCGCAATGGCTTAGCCATTCAACACCCTAATGCTTTAAATACTCTTCCTTATGATTACATACTAATGGTGGGTTAGTTAGAAGTCTTTCTTTACGTCCCAAGGCATTATACTTACCAACTTATGAAACAAAGAAAAAAAAAAAAAAAATATATATTAAGGCCATTAAAACTATAATGAGAATACTCATAATATCATTTTATGTTTCCCCTTTCGGTGGGCATGCCTATCCAAATCTTAACTTTCAATATTTGCTTTACTTGTATACTCCACGATATGTGTCTCAAATGAAACTATCAAACTAAAACCTACACTAGGAAATAACTTCAATTACCGCAAATCCTATGTAAACAATTTAAGAATAATAAAATTTTGTCGTTGTTTAGATCTAAAAGATATAATAATAATAATTGCACAGAGATTTAATTAACAAAAAAAAAAGAAAAAAAGAAATAATGATGATACATTGAGTAAACAACTTAATATAAAGTCTATAACAGGAACATTTGGTCTAGTGATATGATTCTTGCTTTGGGTGCCAAAAGGTCAATGTTATGCAAGGAGGCCATTTGGATTTCATTAACAAAGAAAATAAATGAAATAATAATGATAGAGCCCATAACAAAGGCATTTGGTCTAGTTGTATGATTATAGCTTTGGGTGCGAGTGGTTCAAAAAACAACTTAATATAAAGCTCATAACAAGGGCATTTGATCTAGTGGTATGATTCTCGCTTTGGGTGCGAGAGGTCTCGATTTTGATTCTCGGAATGCCCCATCAAGAGATTATAGACCATTCAATGTGTGAAACCGAGTAAAATGGTGATGTGGTTATTGTTTGATCTTATGTTCTTATTCTATAATTTCTAGGGTTCCTAATTTCTTGAAGCATAACATGCATGAATCATTCAATGAAGGGTATTTAGATTTCATTAACAAACAAAATAAATGAAAGGGCATTTAGTCTAGTGGTATGATTCTCGCTTTGGGTATGATGGAATGCCCCTTCAAGAGATTGTAGAACATTTTAATGTGTGAAACTGAGTATTTTTTTATTGTTCAATAGGTTGATTTCTTGATTTATTGTGAGATAATTAAAATCTTTCTTAAGTTCAAAATTATTATCATTTAGTATTTTGATTATAGATTCCTCTTTCTTATTCTTAATCAAGTCCTCACCAAGGCTTGACTTAGTTGATACATGATTTATGTTTCGTCTGTCGTTTTTTTTCGTTTGTTTCAAGAAGTATATCGATCAATTTTGATTCTTTTTTTTCTATTGATTTTTTTTTATCGAGATGTATGGATCCATGGGCCTATGTGTCTACATAGAACCTGTTCATGGATTAACGCAAAAGCTATATTTGTCTCTGCCATTCTATGAGTCTCTTCTTTTTTACATATGACATAATCACTCACCTTGGCAGCATCCTAAAACGAATTTTTAATTGTGGATGCATATGGATTCTATCTGAAATCCTTTTGTTTATAAGGGAAATCCTAATTCAGTATCAAGACATATACCAAGCAAGAACCAATAATTGTATCTCCATTAAACGCATTTCAAGACAATTTAGCTTGATCAGATATTACAACTTAAATAAACATAACATGATAGGATATGGACTTTATTTATGTCAATATTTCTTAACAATATTAATTGAAGTACATCCAAATGATTTGAAGAACAAATTTTACTGTGTGCGATGTAAAATTAACATGACAATAATAGTAGGTTCTAAAGCATAAAATTAACATGACAATAATAGTAGGTTCTAAAGCACAAGATACGTGGATAAATTTTAAATTTTGAGATGCAGAAAACACATGGGCTAACAACTAAAAATAATAGATCCACTATAACTGGAAGTTCCAACCAACAAAAACCGTAATAAAGGCAAATCCCTACCCAGATAACTGGAAGTTCCAACCAACAAAAACCCTAATAAAAGCAAATCCCTACCAAGATAACTAGAAGTTCCAACCAACAAAAACCCTAATGAACTTAAAAAAATATATTGGAATTGATAGAATAACAAAAATATATTTTACTTTATTGGAATTGATAGAATAACAAAAATATATTTTACTTTTTTTTTGTTTTTTTACTTTTTTTGTTTCCGAAGTAACTCTAATCAACTAGCACTATTTTGATGTGAACCTTTACTTTAGGAGTAATTCATCAAATTACTTAGATCTAAAATAATAACATCACCTTCGACTGTGACATAAAACTAATCTTTTGATTTATCTCTCCTAGTGGGTATAAACCCATTATCTGACCTTGCTTTGCGTTGTGGTGTTCATGTAGTGGCAATAAGGTTTCTGTTGAGGTGTGCTCACTCGAGCTCCCCTTTTCAAATACATCATCAATAGCAGCAAGCGTAGATTCATCATTAATTAGATTCTTTCTCAACTGTAGTATCGACATCATTTTCACCCCTCTTGGTTGATGGATGTTTGTTTGAATGATCGTCGGGTTAGACTCCGTTACTACTAGGAACTTTTCTATGGGCATGTAAATGACTTTGTGTTCCAGCAGGACATCCATCCCTAACACGATGTTGAAATCATCCATTTCAACTATCACAAAGACGGTTTGCCTAGTCCAAGTCTCCAGCTTGATCAGAGTTCTCCTTGTGACTCTTAAGACAGGTAAAGCTTCCAATTTGACGGCGTTCATCTTTCCTGTATTTCGATGTCAAAGGATGTTAAAATATTTTGCATCGGTCTCCGTCATGAGTTTTGGGTGGCTCTAGAGTCGAAAATGGTGTTCTTTGCTACTCTGTATTTTACCCAGGCCTTGACGTATATAATGTATATTATATATATATATATATATTCTTTTAACTACAATACACATGGTCAATGGAAGATGTAACTCTTATGCTCATTAATATTATAATGGCTACTACCTAAATTATAACCTAAACTTTAGAATTGATGTCCAATTAACCTACCCTAAATTTGTAATCAATCGTATAGTGATTGAAATTACAATTGAAGTAGTTTCAACTCCTTTGAACTCCTAGTACCTTAAATGAGATTGGTCTCATCTAATAAACCATGAACTTCTCTTTAATATCATTAATACAATTATGCTTCATCTCGAACATGTCAAACACGAAACTAAACTGCATTCAATTAACTCCATTTTATTGCCATCTTGAATCATGTGTAGGGTATATATTTGATTTACGTTGATATTTCATATTAGTTAAGCTTTTTACAAAATCACAATTAGAAGACAACAACAATAAATTTGGGTCTGTTTTTTATTTCAAAGAAAATTTCTTTCTCCATCTTATCCGTAATAACTCATCAATGAAATTCATAATATGGAAAGAAACAAGTTTATTACTCATAAGAAGTAAAATATGCAACTTTAATTCAAATTTCATCAAAAAAAAAAAAATTATTGCGATACAACATAGATGACAATTATAGCCTTCAAATAAACACTAAAGTAGTTATGGTCAACAGGATAGAAACTCCAGTGTCCATTCATACTATAACAACCACTACCTAAATTATGATCTAAAAATTTGAAAACATAAGTAGTAGTTGAAAATTACTTAAAACAATCTCCTAAATCCAAGAACTAGTGTCCAATTAGTCGATCCTAAAGATTGTAACTAGCATAGAGTAATTGAAGATCCACATGAAGTAATTTAAAGTTCTAGTTACTTCAGTAAAGTTTATCTCGTCTTTAATGAAGCATGAGTTGCACTTAAGTTCATGAAATGCATATAGACTCCAACTCTCAGTACTATTAATGCAATTATATTTCATATGAGTTTGTCATAAATGAAACTAAGGTGTATTCAATACAACTTTATTTTCTTGTCATACGAGGCAAAATAGAAGAATTAAATCAAACAAACTGATGAACTGAACTGAATCAATCCAACCCAAACTGATTAGTTTGTTTCCTTTGTTGGGTGGTTGGTTTATTTGATAACCCTTGTATATTAGAACAATGCAATATTACATGCCTTACGTACAAGTAAAATACTAGACCATCAACTTTTCGTTTTATAGTCCCACAACCCCTCCGGAAAATAGATTTCAAACTTGAGAGAAAAAAACATATCGAGTAGGAGCTAAAAATGTTGGATGTTTTAGAAAGGGCATTTGGTCTAGTAGTATGATTCTCGCTTAGGGTGCGAGAGGTCTCGAGTTCAACCATTCTTTCCCTCTTTCCCCGTTTCCTTTACTCTGAAGGTTCTGTGCCCTAAAATCAATTTCGAAGTTTTCTTTTTCTCCTCCCATTTTTTCTCCTTCCATTTTTCCTTCTGCAATGCAATGGAAAGTTGGGGCAATAGAAACTGATTCGAGAAACTTAGGTAAACTTGTTCTTTCGTGAGTCATTATTGGTGGCGGTTGTCTCAAATATTCTGTTAGTGTGTGATATCATAGAGGTTTTGATCGCAATGAACTTATTTTTTTTAGTACTTGTCCAGGAACTTGACACAAAATCTACCACTCAAAAGTGTGAATAGATCTGAAAATATTATTACTCAAGTAAACAATACATAGTTAAGAATGAGAAATAGAATTGGGATCGAAGGTTCAATCTTCATTGATATTCACAACGTTTAAATAGGATACAAGCTACCAACTAATACCTACAAATAAGGAAAATATAAACTAACTAAATCTTGAGAATAAAATAAAATATATTCTCCAAATATTAACTGATTACGAATATCTTGGCTAATTCAAACTACCAATAAGTTGCACTAAATTCTTACAGCTCCCTTAGCAAGCTTATTTCTCAATAACTCCGAGAACCTTACGAAAAACTTCAAATTTCACTTTGGCAAGTGCCTTAGTTGTTCTTTAGGATTTCTATACCCATGAGGATGTTTACCACCACTTTCCCTGATGTTGGGGATGGTGAGGGCTGGACTAAGATCTCTTCGAATTGCAAGCCCAGTCTCCCTAGCCGTGTTCGTATCAGAAGCCTTGCGAGAGGCCATAGCTTTCTCGCCAGCTAGGAAGAATGAATTATCAAGTTTCCATCGATCTTCACTAATTTGTCATTCCTTGGAACGTATAAAGAAGCAACAAGAGGTTTGCTAGCATTTCCAAGCTTAATAGACTCGTCTGAATCATTTAAATGCTGCGACCCCTGTCCTCGTTGATTGAATTTCAAGTCTCGCTCTTTCCTATAAATTCTCTCACATTGTAAACGATTCGAAGTACCAGATTTTCTACAAGGAGTTCCTACACTCCCACCATCGGATAAGTTGAAATGCCTATCGACTCTCAAAACCCTCCCATGATTCTGATTGTACAAACTATCACCAACAAATGCCAACTTACCAGGAACTCCTCCAACATTTCCAAATCTGTCATTCACTACAGGAACTAGACCACCTAAAAGCATAATAAAGAACAACAGACCCAGAAAACTAACACTGGCAACCTTCTTAGTTCTTCCCACAGCCTTCTTACTCTCATTCTTTTTACTCCTAGCTGCAGAAGCAGGTTGTTGGGGCTTTAATCTAGGAATAGGAACTAGAGGGACCTGAGACCCTTGCGGTTTAACAACATAAGGAGCACATTGCACCCATGGATAAGACATTGGAGGCATTGAGGGATGCAGGTACATACCAGGAGGAGGAGGCTGACACATACCACTACCACTCAGCTGCTGTCTCAGAGCTGCATTCTCAGCCAACATATACGATATCTTATTATTCAATCCAGCAATGGTTGAATGCATGATTCTCACTTTATCCTCCAACTCCTCCACATAATGTTTTTTCCTTTTCCTGGAAAGCTGCGCACGCTCTCGATTCCTAATCAACCTGACCTTCCTCTTCTCTTCGTCCTCATTTACAACACAGGAACCCAATTGGGAATTGGTAGTTTCTGCAGGAACAGATGACCTTTGATATTTGGAAGATCTCAAATCTGCGTTACCTTCATTCTGTTCTTTCTTCCTCTTCGTCATACAAAATTTCCCTATTTCCTCTGATTTAATCTTCTGTTCGACAATAACATCATAATAATCCGCATTAGAAGATGGGCAATTCATTCCCTCAGAGACGCCAGAACCGAAATTTCCAAAACCCGAGCCTTGAGACGACGCTGGCTCGCCTAAGAATTCATGATCACTACCACCGCCACCATGCTCTAGGGAAGAACAATTTACAATCCTCGGACTCTTTGAGTCCCATCCACCAGAATGAGTCGAAAAACACTCGCTATCCGCGGTTCTTAATTCAGAAGATTGATAGTTTAGAAACTCACCTTAATCGGGGGACTGCTTGCATGAAACCGTAGGGCTCTCGGATCCTTGAGAGCATGCAGGGCTGCAAACACGAAAAGCAGTGCCCCCAGTAGCTTCTTGTTCAGCCTGGGGTGGGAAATCAGGAGGCAAGTCCAGCGAATTGGTAGTTTGATCTAAATCTTCGGAGATGAGGAAATCGTTAGCCTCAGATGGGAGGTAAGGGTAGTCAAGGTCATCAAAAGTCAGCTCAAAATCATTATTTTCCTCAAATCCCAAGTTCGAAGGCGTGGAAAAAACATAAGGGTTTTGATCATCTGTAGAGACATCATCTTGATGTACAGCTGAAGTCACGTTTGTTGGCTGGTCAAGAACCTCAATAGTTGAGTAGTGTTCCCAAATTGGATCTGAAGAACTTTTACTATGTACAGCATTTGCTTCTGATTCTTGCATTTTAACTCGACAATTTGGCTTAATATGGCCCGGCTTTCCGCAACGATGACACACCACTTTCACTCGACAATCTCGTTTAAAATAGCCAGGTTTTCCACACTTGTAACAAACTTTAAATTGCTTCTTTGACGACTCCTCACTTCTGAATTGATTCCCATTGCTTGATGAAGGCTTTAAATGAAAATTCTGTCTCCTTTGATCTTTGACATATAACACATCTTCTGACTTTGGAGAAAGTTCGTTGATACTAGTCATTTGCTTAATCAAAGCTTCTTGATTAGAAAGCAAATTCTCCAATTCAATAACTGTAGGCTGATTTGCCCACCCTTGTATTGAGGAAACAAAGGGCATAAAGTCTTTTCGTAATCCACGAATAAGATAACGCCGTAATCGAGCATCACTCACTGGCTTCTCAGCATCTAATTCTAAAACTTCAGAACATAGATTTTTCACTTTCAAGAAATATTCTTCAACAGAAAAATTACCTTGAGTTACCACAGCTAGTTCATTCTCTAGAAATTGCAATTGAGCTGTATTTTTCTTAGTGAACAACTTTTGAAGTGTTTTCCACACTTGCTTTGGTGACTTTAAATCACGAACATGATCAATATATTCCTTTCTAATCAAAGTTCGCAAGGTAAATAAAGTTTTTCCACATTTAATCTTCCATTTTCGGCGTAATTCAACATTCTTTGGAGTATCTGCTGGAATTTCTCTGTCATCACCTTCAATTAAATCTCACAATCTTGCCCCTGTAGATAAACTTCCATACATAACTTCCAATAATTATAATTATTGCTAACAAGCTTTTCCATAGCTATACCCATAGAAGCACTTCCACCATTCAACTCGTTGAGTAATAATATCAAACCCTTGGTTACCAACTTGGCTCTAATAACAACTGACACAATATCTACCACTCAAAAGTGTGAATAGATCTAAAAATATTATTACTCAAGGAAACAATATAGAGTTAAGAATGAGAAATAGAATTGGGATCGAAGGTTCAATCTTCATTGATATTCACAACGTTTAAATAGGATACAAGCTACCAACTAATACCTACAAATAAAGAAAATATAAACTAACTAAATCTTGAGAATAAAATAAAATATACTACTAATCAAATGATAAAGTAAAAATATTAACTGATTACGAATATCTAAGATATATTCTATAACTAATATATTCTCCAAATATTAACTGATTACAAATATCTTGGCTAATTCAAACTACCAATAAGTTGCACTAAATTCTGACATAACTTTGGAAGCTTGAATAATAATTTTTTGATACTTTAGATAATAAAATGGCTGGTCTACCTTTTCGTGGCAACAGTAGTAGTAGTTTATTGAAGGTCTTGATTTTGATTTTAAGGGATAGTATGCCTCTCAAAACGGTCAGAATCATTTATTATTGTTATACTTCAATTTCCAAACATTTTTGTAAGCCTTTAATTTTTTCATATGCAGGTGGAAGTTGCTCGTTTCATAATATCAATCATTACTTGCGGGAGATTTCAAGTTTCTTCAACATCTAGTGAGTAGATGAAAATTGACAATTATTTTCTTATGAAAATTTGATTGAAGGTTATGAATGGTATTCAATTGAATTATGAAACATAATATATTCAACAAGGAAGAGTTGAAATGTGAGGGCAATTAAGAGAACATAGGTCTAGGTTTCTATATTGACATTCCATCAACTAGTTCTTATTGACTATTTTAATGGGTAAGATCATTACAATTAAGCAAGTAATGAAGAAAAAGTCCGATGTAGGATTGCTGGCTGGTTTTGTATGATTGCGGATTACGATTGTTATAATTGGACGGTTGGAGTTTTCTGACTTGGTTTGCAGCGTTATAACTAATTAATAGGTAGTAGTTTTCTATTTGTTTTCAAATAGCTAATTTGCAGGAGTTATTTGTTTTTTTTTATTCTCTATGTTTGTTATTCTGTTTTGTAAGGCTTTATAAAAGCCGTAGTTATCCTTCAATAAATATAATTAGTTCCCTTTATTTGGCATCTGAGCCAGTAAGGACCTGAAAGAAGAATACACAAAATGAGTGTTTGAGAGGAAAAACACTGAACAAATGGCAAGTGATTCAGGAAGCTTTGCTACACCATGTGTTCCTAAATTCGATGGAGACTACGAGCATTAGAGTTTGGTCATGGAAAATATCTTGCGTTCCAAGGAATATTGTAGTGCTATTCAATCTGGTTTCGAGGAACCAAAAGAAAACGAAGCACTAAGCGCAGCCCAGCGAAAGAAAATCGATGAAGCAAGGCTCAAAGATCTAAAAGCAAAGACTTATCTCTTTCAATCCATTGATAAGAATATTCTGAAAACTATCATTCAAAAGGATATTTTCAAATAATTGTGGGATTCTATGAAACTCAAGTATCAATGAAATGCTAGAGTGAAGCGAGCCCAACTACAACGACTTCGCAGAACATTTAAAACCTTAGAGATGAAAGCAGGAGAAGGTGTTTCTGAGTATTTTACAAGAGTTATGTCTACTGCTAATGACATGAGGAATTGCGGAGAAGATATGCCGGATGTCAAAATTGTTGAGAAAATACTTCGAAGTCTCACCGATAAATTCAACTTCGTAGTATGTTCAATTGAAGAATCCAAGGACATTGACCAATTAACAGTTGATGAATTACAGGCATCTTTGCTTGTACATGAACAAAAGGTGATTGATAAGAGGAGTGAAGAGTAGGTTCTGCAGGTGAAGAATGTACCAGGGTATAGACAAGGAAGAGGAAGAGGACATTTCAGAGCGGAAGAGGTTACTCTAGAGGACGGGGAAGAGGTAGATCTTTTGTGAACCGGTCGGCCATCAACTATTTTCGATGTGGAAAGCAAGAACATTACCAATTTGAATGTCCGGGCTTAGAAAAAGAAGATGTCAATTATGCTGAATTTGACGAGGAGGAATAACTGCTATTGATGACATACACAAAGAAAAGTAAAGTTGAAAGAGAAGGCATTTGGTTTCTCGATTTCGGGTGCTCAAATCATATGACAGGGGATAACATGGTTCGTTGAGCTTGACGAAAGTTTCAAACACACTGTTAGGTTGGAAAATAGCTCAAAATTTGCAGTTGAAGGAAGAGGCAGTGTTAGATTCGAAGTTGAAGGTATCACACAAACCGTGACAAATGTCTACTATGTCCCCAATATCACCAATAATTTGCTAAGCATAGGGCAAGTATAGGAGAAGCGCTTGGTGATCTTAATCAAAGAAGGAACCTGCAGAATCTATCATCAACTAAGGGGCCTGATAATGAACACACAAATGACGGCGAATCGCATGTTCTCAGTTCATGCAAAGATGAAGTCATTGGTTGACAAATGTTTGAAAATAGAAGATGAAGACTTGGATGATCTGTGGCACAAGAGGTATGGGCATTTGAATAGTAAATATATTCAAATTATTCAGCAAAAATAAATGGTGGAAGAATTACCCAAATTAAAGGAAGCTGTCAAAGTTTGCACAGTTAGCAATGTTAGGAAGCAACAACGGCAAAAATTTCCAAAGAAAAGCAAATGGAGAGCATAAAACAAACTGTAATTGATTCATGGAGATCTTTGTGGACCCATCACTCCAACCTCTCACAGTGATAAAAGGTACTTGCTGGTACTTGTAGATGATTTTTCTCGCAAGACATGAATTTATTTTCTTACAGATAAATCAGAAGCTTTTGAAACATTCAAAAACTTCAAAAATCTTGTTGAAAATGAATAAAAAACAGCCATACGTGGACTCAGAATTGACCGGGGAGGAGAATTTACGTCAAATGAATTCAACAAGTTCTGCAAAGATAACGGGATCAAGCGACAACTAACAGCTGCTTACAC
Source organism: Cucurbita ficifolia (assembly GCA_033971965.1). Classification (NCBI taxonomy): domain Eukaryota; kingdom Viridiplantae; phylum Streptophyta; class Magnoliopsida; order Cucurbitales; family Cucurbitaceae; genus Cucurbita; species Cucurbita ficifolia. The sequence goes on along the minus strand of CM066975.1, from coordinate 5,894,992 downwards.
TCCCCAGCAAAATAGAGTTGCAGAAAGAAGGAATCAGACCATCATTAACATGGTACGGTGTCTTTTATTTGAGAAAGAGATGCCAAAGAAGTTGTGGCCGGAAGCAGCTAGATGGCAGCTCATGTTCTGAATCGCAGTTACACAAAGGCAATCAAGGACATGGTTCCAGAGGAGAAGTGGTTGGACATAAAACCAAATGTGGAATACCTCAAAGTATTTAGTTCAATTGCACATGTTCATATTCCTGAACAAAAGAGAACCAAACTTGATGATAGAAGTCTCAGATGCGTCTTACTTGGAGTTAGTGATGAATCTAAGGCCTATCGCCTGTATGATCTAGCAACAAAGAAGATAATTCTGAGCAGGGATGTCATATTTGAAGAAGGTGCAAAATGGGACTGAAATTCAAGTACAAAAAGTGCAGAGTAGGATGTGTTGGCTTGGGGAGATGATGATAATATTGCTGCAGAAGAATTGGGAGGAGGAGAGATTGATGGAGAAGAAGATTCAAATGAAGAAGCAAATGACAGGTTAGAAGAAATCCAAGAAATGGATGAATCTTCCCCAGAGTTGCCACAACAAAGAAGACAAAGGAGAGAGCCAGTTTGGATGCACGATTATGAAACAAGTGAACACCTATTTGAAGAAGAAGAAGTTTAGGAGGGGTTTGCTTTTCACATCTCCAATGATGATCATGTGAACTTTGAAGAAGCAGTAAAGGAAAAGAAGTGGCAGGAGGGTGTGAAGCTTGAAATTCAAGCTATTGAAAGAAATCAGACATGGGAGCTTGTGACATTGCCGCATTAAGCAAAGAAAATCGGTGTCAAGTGGGTCTTTAAGACGAAACTGAATGAAGAAGGCAAAGTAGACAAATGTAAAGCGAGACTCGTCGCTAAGGGATACTCGCAGAAGGCTGGAGTAGATTACAATGAAGTTTATGCACCAGTAGCTCGATGGAATACAATCAGAATTCTGGTGGCTGTAGCAGCTAACGTGGATGGTGCATCTATCAACTTGACGTCAAAAGTATTTTTCTATACGGTGAATTAAACGAGGAGGTATATCTTGATCAGCCTGAAGGTTTTGTCAAAAAGGGAGAAGAGAACAAGGTTTATCGACTGAGAAAAGCTCTCTACGATCTGAAACAAGCACCGAGGGCTTGGTTCAGCAAAATTGAGAGCTATTTTAAGAAGGAAGGATTTGAGAAAAGTAATTATGATCACACCTTGTTCTTGAATAGAATTGGAAGAAAATTGTTGTTGGTTTGCCTGTACGTTGATGATTTGATTTACACAGGAGATGATGAAAATATGTTTAAATGTTTCAAGTTATCAATGCAAGAGGAGTTTGAGATGACAGACTTACGGAAAATGAAGTTCTTCCTTGGAGTTGAAGTTTATCAAAACGAAGGAGGAATTCATTTGTGCCAAAAGAAGTATGCTAAGGAAGTATTGGAAAGGTTCAATATGTCGAATTATAATGCTGTAAAGAATCCGATAGTCCCTGACACCTTCTTGTCAAAGTCAGGCAGCAAAAGTGTCGATGCAACATTGTACAAAAACAACTAGTAGGATGCTTAATGTGCCTTACGGTAACTCGTCCCGACTTAATGTTTGTGGTTTGCTTGATTTCTCGTTATATGACTGATCCCAAAGAAGAACATATACTGATTGCTAAAAGGGTACTGAGATATTTAAAAGACACATTAGATGTTGGAGTTTATTACAAATGGAGTAAGGATGTAAATCTTTTGGGATACACAGATAGTGATTATGCGCGAGATATTGACGACAGGAAAGCACTTCAGGCTATGTTTTCTTTCTAAATGGAGCAGCAATATGTTGGAGTTCAAGGAAGCCAGGAATTGTCACAATATCATCTACAGAAGCTGAATATGTAGCTGCCACTGCAAGTGCATGTCATGGGTGAGCTTATCACAACAAAGTAGAAGTATATAGACTTGCCTTTACTTGTTGCTAATTGTGTAAGCCTTCTCCTATGGGTTCATAGTTTTATAACAAATGTTGAATAAAACTTGCGTGATTAACCATAAAAGAAATGTGTATATGTGTTTTGATATTAAATTGGAAGACTAAAATTTTAACTATACCGCTCGAAAAATGGAAATGTGAGCAAAAGTCACTACAAGAAATAGACCTTTTAAACGAATTTGTGGGAATCCGGATTGCAAGTATTGAAGATAGATTCATAATTGTCTTTTTCTACATTCCTAATTCTTTTTATTAATGACATTTTCTAATCAGAAATTTCAATATGTGATCAAGAATGTATCAAGGTAGTTTTCTTCCCTGATTTATGATTTGGATGTATTTATTTTACATTATTACCATCACTCTATGTTTACTAGCGGATTTGCATTTTTTTTTTATTTTTATCTAAAGTATTTCTATTTAAATTAAACTTTCTGAGTACATCGAGAAGAACTATGTGATTCTCTTTTTCTTCCCATTGGAGTTCACGCTTGTTTGTCCCACAGGTTTGTTGCACTAAATTATGCCAAATTGAAGTTAATTAAATACTATTTTTAATTGTTTTGATCATAAGTTTCTTGCTTTTAATAACTATACGAAGAATTTGAGCAGCTAAACTGTTGAGTGCTTCTATTGACAGTGTTGTAAGTATTTACTTGCATCTCTTGTGTAACATAGATATTTTTAGAAGAAGTTTTGTCCGGGTGGAATTCTACTTCTATTCCTTAAAATGAGATCGTTCATTTCAGTGAACCTGTGATTGTGAAGTACTATAATACTAATAGTGCAGGAACAATTGAAACATGCTAACAAATTACTCCAGTATCTGTTACTATTCCTTTCTCGACGTTGGACAACATTATGGAGACAATGGATTAGTAAGGCATCGACTGCACAATGTATTAAATAACATTATTATAACATAAGATTAAAACTATAAATATTATATTATAACGTTAAGAAAATGCTATTATAAGTTAAAAATAGCCAATATTTTAGCTATATTAAACATATTATAGCTTTAAAAAAATGTTATAAAATATTTTTATACCAACTTATATAAGCTATAGTATCATACTCTATTATAGCATTTATTATAGCTATAAAAAAATGCTATAAAAAGTCTCAGACTTTTAATAACATGGGCTGTTACGACGTTTGAAAAACTGCTATAAAAAGTCTACAATAGCGTTTTTCGTAACCTATCATATATATTATTTCTTGTAGTCGAAAGATTTCTATTAATATAAACTTTTTTCTACTTTTCAAACATACCTCTTAAATACTCTATCTTAGCAATTATAATGACATACTAATGGTCTAATGCTCTTAATATCATTTTATGCTTCCACCTTTCAGTAGGCATGCCTATCATAATTTTAACTTTGGATATTTGTTTTACTTGTGTACTCTACGATATGTGTCTCAAATGAAACTATCAAACTAAAACTTACACTATGAAATAACTTCAATTGTTTGTTTTTTTCTCTTTGCAGTAATTATCGCAAAGCGTACGTAAATAATTTAAGAATAATCAAACTTTGTAGCGGTTTAGATCTAGAAGATATAATAATAATAATTACACATGAATTTCATTAACAAAGAAAATAAATGAAATAATGATGATACATTCCATAAACAACTTGTTTTTTATGCAAGAGGTTCAATAAACAACTTAATATAAAGCCCATAACAAGGGCATTTGGTCTAGTGGTATGATTCTCGCTTTGGGTGCGAGAGGTCTCGATTTTGATTCTCTGAATGCCCCTTCAAGAGATTGTAGATCATTCAATGTGTGAAACGGAGTAAAATTGTAATGTGGTTATTGTTTGTTCTTATGTTCTTATTCTATAATTTCTAGGGTTCCTAATTTCTTGAAGCATAACATGCATGAATAATTCAATGAAGGGCATTTGGATTTCATTAACAAACAAAATAAATGAAATAATGATATACATTTAATAAACAACTTTACATAAAGCCCATAAAAGGGCATTTGATGTAGTGGTATGATTCTCGCTTTGGGTGTGACGGAACGCCCCTTCAAGAGATTGTAGAACATTTCAATGTGTGAAACGGAGTGAAATTGTGAAAGGCTACAAAAAAAACTTAGTATTTCTTCTTTCGTTCCCATCCAATCAAATTTTTTTTTTTTTTTTTTTATTGTTCAATGGGTTGATTTCTTGATTTAGTGTGAGATAATTAAAATCTTTGTTATCAATTTTTTCAATTAGTTCAAAATTATTACCATGAGGTTTAGTATTTTGATTAGAGATTCCTTTTTCTTATTCTTAATCAAATTTTCGAGAGGTCTTGACTTATTTGATACATGATTTATGTTTCGTCTTTCATTTTTTTTTCGTTTGTTTCAATAAATATATCGATCAATTCCAATTCTTTCTTTTTCTATTGATTCTTTTTGGATCGAGATGTATGGATCCATGAGCCTATGTGTCTACATAGAACCTGTTTATGGATTAACGAAAATGTGCAAAAGCTATATTTGCCGTTGTCATTCTATGAGTCTCTCCCTTTTTACGTATGACATCACCACTCCCTTTGGCATCATTTTCAATTGTGGAGGCATATGGATCCTATCATAAATCCTTTTGTTTATAAGGAAAATCTTAATTCAGATTCAAGACATATATCAAGCAAGAACCAATAATTGTATCTCCATTAAATGGCATTTCAAGACAATTTAGCATGATCATATACTACAACTTAAATAAACTTAACATGACAGGATATGGATTTTATTTATGTCAATATTTCTTCACAATACTAATTGAACTACATCCAAATGATTTGAAGAACAAATTCTATTGTGTAATGGACAATGTGAAATTAACATGACAAGAATCCTAAGTTCTAAAGCAGAAAACACGTTGATAAATTTCAAACCCGGAGGTTTATAAAGCACATAGACTAGCAACAAAAAATGATAGATCAATCCGAAGGACATTTGGTCTATTGGTATGATTTTCACTTCCGGTGTAAGAGATCCAGAATTCAATTCTCATAATACCCCACAACTATATCAAATGGTTTTGTGTGTTTGTTAAGGATATTCCGTACTAAATTATAGTTTACCATACATATCATATTTGATATTTTATTATAAGGCAAATATCTAGATATTTGCTTTCTTACCATATGTATCTTTCCATTTATTGTTAATTCCATTTATTACTCTTTTCATATCCTTGTAATTTATTTGATTATAAATAGATAACTTTCACCCATTTAGGTGTGGGGATTAAGGAAACATTTTCATGGTATTAGAGCCCTTTCGGTTTAGGATCCTTTCTTTTCAATGGCTTTTGAATCCTCTAATCTTCTTCTCCACCACCCCAGCTTGCTTTGATGCCGCAGGGACAGTCTTCATGGCTGCTGCAGGCAGAACCGATTGATTACTCTTCGGCTCCGCTCTTTTGACCTCCAAATCACCCTTCGCCATACTCTGTACATACAACCTCACCTTTTCCAACACAATTAGTCTCTTTCATTTTCTTCCAAATCTTCCATTCATCTTTCACAAAAACCCTAACCCCATTATCCTCATCAGCATTCTCTGTGGAAATATACGGAATCTCGATAAGCCCATCGACCTACTGCAAAGATTTACTTTTGGAATCTGGGCGCCGTACTGGCCTCTTCGCCAACCAAGTTGCCGCCGCCACTCTCGCCAAAATTGGCACCTTCGCCCAATGTGGCGACTCTTTCGGCTGCCCTTCTCACCAAAATTGGCTCCTTCACCCACTGTGGCGACTCTTCCGGCTTCAACATTGTCTTTGTCCCTTGCTCTAGGTTTCCCCTTCTACTTATTGGGTTGAAATATTCTCACCGGAGCCAAGGCAGCATCGTCGCTGAGCGACGATCCCTCTTCATGGGTTAGACATATTATCGCCGAAGCCAAGGCAGCATTGTCGTTGAGCGACGATCCCTTTGCAGTTTTCGATGCCCAAGAAAGTATTTTTCTACGCCTACTCCGAACCAGGTTGTCGACATCTTTATGAAAAGTGTTTCTCGACCACTCTTTGAATTTTTCAGACCCAAGCTTCACGTTCGTTCAAATCCGACGCTCAGCTTGCGGGGGGTGTTAAGAATATTCAGTACTAAATTATAGTTTACCATACATATCATATTTGATATTTTATTATAGGGCAAATATCTAGATATTTGCTTTCTTACCATATGTATCTTTCCATTTATTGTTATTTCCATATCCTTGTAATTTATTTGATTATAAATAGATATTTTTCACACCATTTAGGTGTAGGGATTAAGCAAACATTCTCAGTTTTGTAAAAACAACCGTAAAAAAAAATTATTATATTCAAATAAATGAACCCCAAAGAAAACAAAAGTATTTTTAGTGGTAGAATTATGATACTTCTAAATATTTGTGTTCATAATTGTGTAAATATTATCATAGTAAAGACAATGAGGGGAATACACCCTTTGTTGGGCAACAAAGTCGACAGAAAGAAATTAGAAAAGAAATATAAAAACTTGAGCCGTGAAAAGCGTAAATTGGAAAGAATCTTAATGGCCGAGGACAATGTGGTATTATGAAAACTAGCTAGATTGAATCTTTAAAGACTAATGTAAATTTTGTGAAAATTGAGAGAAACCTTCGGAGCATGTTTGCAAGGCTTAACCATGCAGCGATAGCATGATGCTTCAAATACTCTTCCTTATAATTACAAATAATAATGGTCTGTGAGGCAAGAAGTCTTTCTTTACATTCTCAAGGCTTTATGAGGCAAAGAAAATAAAAGAAAGAAAAACAAAAAATTAAGTCTATTAAAACTATCATGATAATCCTCTTAATATAATTTTGTGTTTCTCACTTTCAATTGACATACTTATCCAAATTTTAACTTTCAATATCTTCTTTACTTATGTGATGTGTGGCTCAAATAAAACCGTCAAATTAAAACTTACACTCAGGAATAATTTCATCGGTTTTTTCTCCTCTATGCCATAGTTACCACAAACCCTATATAAAGAATTTGAGAATAATCAAACTTTGCAATTGTCTAGATCTAAAAAAAAAAATAATAATAATAATACTTGCACATGAATTTCATTAACGACTTATTTCTTTAATGATTAATGATCAATAAGTACAATTGATTATATTAAAAATTTCTATGAAGATCAAATAAAATAAATGAAATAATAATGATAGATTCAAGGTAGAATCCATTTCAACTATCACAAAGGCGGTTTGCCTAGTCCAAGTCTTCAGCTTGATTAGAGTTCTCTTTGTTACTCTTAAGACAGGTAAAGCTTACAATTTGACGACGTTCATCTTTCCTGTATCTCGATGCCAAAGGATGTTAAAACATTTTGCATCGGTCTCCGTCATGAGTTGTGGGTGGCTTTAGAGTCGACAATGGTGTTCCTTGTTACTCTGTGCTTTACCCGGGCCTCGATATACATAAGAAAGCGTTCCACTGGCTTCTCTACAAGGAGCCTTGACTGTTACAATTCTAGCTATGAGGTTTCTGCGATTAAGTTCTACCTCTTTGTTGGGAGAACTAGCTTTCTCCTAATCAGCCTTCAAGTCTTTCACCTCCGAACCCCACAAAAGAGATTCGACTTTGGGACCTTTATCTTGTTGAATTGTATTACACCCTAGTCGGGGTTTGGTTTCCCACCGCTCTCATTGTGAAGTTTAATCTAGCGCTCAAATCCACAACTTCGGGCATTGTCTAAGCCTTAGATGCATTCCTCCATCTCGACAACACAGCTCATCGAGTTATTCCCACGCTCAAAGCCACTAGCATTTATGGTCTTGTCTTATAGGACCTCAATCCTAACCATTAATTCACGAACAGGCATTGCAAGCCGCCTTCATATAGTGACTCACCCTCGGTTCAAGTGTAGCTCAATCGAGTCATTCCTCTTACGCTCAACTCTAGCAGCTCGACTTCATAATTTATTTGGCTATATTCCAACATTTTCGACCCTTCTAGAGTTTTTGTACTATGTTATGTCGTGTTATGTCATGCTATGCTATGTTACTATGCTATGTCATGCTGGACTATGTTGTGTTATACCATGCTATAGTAATATGTTATGATGATGAAAATCTATGTAACGACCCGAAATTTTCTACTTAATTTAAGGTCGCTACTGTATCCATATCATAAACATTGAAGGCGGAAGACTTCATTTAAATTCCATAAAACATAACATATATCTTAAAAAACACAGCCATGGACTTACGTGTTTCAAAAACATCTTTAAAACGACACAACAAAAGAGTAAATAAAATAAATAAACATTTAAGTTAAAAACATTCTATTCTAGCCTAAGTCTAAGAAAATAAATACCACTATCCTATGCATGTGCCATGGTCTCGAGTTGTGATGCCGTCGTCAGCCGTACAGGAATGTCTTGCCTTACCCTGGAAAATGTAGTAGCACATGGCTTGAGTATTTAAAGAAATACTCGGTAAGTGACCCCCTTATCGGGGTTATGCAACAATCACAAGCAATGAAATGATGGGACCTATCTTTCGTTTCGTTTCGTTTCGTTTTTCCTACGGTACTGTCCTAACGGGTAAACTTTGGACGTGTACAATATACTCTACACACAGCCCATACGTGCGAGTATGGGTTCACCAGCTAGTTCGCACACCGCCGCTGGGCCACTTTCATTATCCGGTGGGCATACTCTGGGCACCCCTTATGCCGGGACCCGTTAGAACTAGTAAACCGTCACGGCAGCGCTATGCAAAGCATAACGATCGTTGTCCTGCCATTGGATGTACGCGTCCGTACCCTCGTGATGGAATAGGGGTATCCCCCAAATGCATGAACACACATAATTCATGAGGTCCCAATATTTCTACTTTTATCATTAATGAATATAACCCCGCTATCATCTTTCATTCGTATCATATCCTTTCTCATATCATTTCACATATCGTTCATCATTCATATCGGGGTTACATTTCATTTCATTTATCGTGATATCATGTCATTCATAACATACTGTATACATACAACTTAAAAAGCATAACAAAACGCTCCATGCTTTTAACATGTCATTTCATAACGTGCAATTCATACAACAACTACCTCAATGGTCACACAAAACAATTTAAACATAACACATCACATCACAATATATCGTACAATTCACATATTATAACATAACATAAACATAATATAGGCATACCGATTCACAGATAATTCACACATATCAGAACATATGACACGTGCAGAACCACACAGGCACGTGTCAACATCAAATATAACCATGCCGATAGTAAGGCCACTTACTTGGTTAGCTTAAGTCGTTGTCACGAATATATCCTTAATTGAAGTTCGATTCTGTTCTTTGAAATCCAAGTCAAACCTATGTGAGCCCATGACATCAGTTTCAAGTTTGAACCCTATAAAATTATTTCTCTACTTTACATTGGCCATTGTTAAATTCTGATATTTCTTATTAGACGAAATTTAATTAATGGAGCTACTTGCCCTTTCATATTTCCAGTTTTATTTTTAAATTTTGTTCAACAAATCTTTCCTCCATCTTCCCTCTCCCTCTGTAATTCCTTTCAGAGATATTATTGACCAATTTTGTTAATCTATTCTTACTTCCAAATCTTCCCTTTTTATTTTTTATTTTTTATTTTCTTTTTTTCTCAGTTAACAGTATTCTGAAATTCCATCTCTATTTCATTTTTTTCTTATTTCCTTTGTCTTCCTCCCGATTTAGTTAACAATTATATTCTTAGCTTTTAATTTAATGATCCATTTGGTTATATACTTTTTCTATAAGTCATATAAAATTTTCGACAACCTAAATCATTGCAAATTCGGTAGATCTAAAATATAATTCGTTGTGATTTCGCACAACTCATACAAAATTCTTCTTTTCCTTTAATCTCTAATTCAAAACTAAATAATTGTAACCAAATTAATATTATTTAATAAAATAAAAGGAAGATTTAACATACGACTACTGACCTCCTCAAATGACATATCTCCTCCGGCGAAATCAAATCTGGTTAAACCTTTTATTTTTGCAGGGAGGAAGAAATTTTGATATGGGTAAATCTCGAGTTGTTTTTACATAAAGGAAATTCCTAATTTGTTGACAGATTTATTTTTGGGAAGGAGTGGTGAGAGATTGAAGGAAGGAGGAAGGATCGGTTACCAAATGTTTATTGTTTTTTTTTTTAATTTTCATTATTTATTTTTTATTTTATTTTATTTTTTCCGGTTGTTACATTATATAACTCAAAAAAAAACTTTCGTCCTCGAAAGTGCTTTAGTCTCGAAATAACTCGAGCTTTCGTTCTGAGAGTTCTTTGTTAAGTCTTGAGGCACAATTGAGGAAGGATTCTTAGCAAATATGCCCTCATTTGTATGGATCATAAACATTTCTTTACCTGCATAAATCCTTCCTAAAGTCTTTCATAAATTCTTAACAAGTATACGTCTTTCATAACCATCTAGTGGTTAAGAATAAAAATCATGAAAATGGTGGAAAAGTTTTATAGATACCATACAAAGGGAGGTGTGAAGTGAGCAGCACATCGTACCGCTTTGCAAGATCCTTCTGCATCCTTGAAGATTATCCTATTTCATTGTAACTAGATGTTCCAAATGATACAAATGAATGTTGCATAGATAAGTTTACTTCTATTTCGAAAGGGTTTTACAAGGCAACATCTCATCAAGTTCTATATCTGTTTCCGGATGACATTGGTTGTTATCAATTGTCGGAGACAATACTGCGATCCTTATATCTTTTCCTCTTGATTCATATCCCAAAGTTGTCCTAATCTCCTTAAGATCTTCCATACTCATCCTTAACATCGTATGAGTCTCATATAAATTTTTGTAGTATTTTGAGTCTTTCAAGATCTTAAAAACATCTTATAGTTCTCATCAGAATATTTCGGTCATTTTACCCCCCAAATCTTGGTTTAATTCCTCAACATATTCCAATGGTCTTGTAACTTTGTATAATCCCTTCATACCCTGACATAAGACGCCTCATCAACTTTCATGCTATTTGGAGATCACGTTGGTCATAAGCCTGTGGTACATAATAATTATAGGGGCATTTTAGTTATTTTACACATGCCCTTGGTTTCTTCCATTACCATGATCTAATGGTCACCAAAATTTCATAAGTAACCTTATCGTGTCATATTGATTCTTCTCATAAATTTCACGAGCAACAGAACTCGTTTAGTAGGTTTGTGGCTCAAGTGCTTCATTGAAATCAATGTTAATGTGGACACTAAAATTGGCAACTTACCCAATCTTAATCTCAAGATCCTCACTTCTTTCTTTTCTTTTTCTTTTTTTCTTCTTTTTATTTTATTATTATTTTTTTTTCTTCATGATGTTCCCATCAACCATCAATAGTTTGCTAGTTTCCTGTATTACATTGTTCTCCACATTTAAATTCTCTAAACTTTGCTAAAGGTTCAATAATTGACCTCTTGGCCATACATCATCAAAAGTCTCATTTTAAAATAACAATCAATCTCCGCTACACCAGAAAAATTGTTGATAAAAAACTCCAAAATGGAGTTTCCTTTTTATCCATTTTTTTTCTTCCTCCTTATCAATCAGGAAAGATAAAAAAAAAATTTTCAAGGTAGCAAACATTCTCGAGAAGTTCTCATTAGATTCGAATTCATAGTTGATGATAGAAACTAGCATAGATATTTTATGTTTCCTACTCCACGAGCCCATATCTTTGCTTTTTTTTCGATCAATCCCTAATTCTAATCTTCCTCCCCAATCAGATATTATTGTGCCGGTATAGACCGAAATTCCGTTATGGTCCAATTCTGATCGGTAATAGATACCGAGGCTTTGCAATATTTTGACTGATCACAATTCTGTGTAGTCCATTTACTATAGAAGTTTGTAAGGAATTCATTAGAGGAATGTTTCCAATAAAAATTGTTAGCTCTCTATCTTTTTAATAATTAAAAGAAAAAGAAATGTTTTTTCATTGTAAACATTGTCAACTAGGCTTTTCTCTTGGTATACCTTATCTAGTACAACACCAGACTAACGTTCCTATAACCATAACGGAAAGGCATCACAACCCTTCCAATGCCTTTGTAATATCAAGAGTGGACTTGACAAAATTCTCTTCTAAAAATTGGTATTATATAAGCATGGTGGATATCCTTAGATGTCATAAAACTTGGGATACTTGAAAATAAAATTTAACAGGTCAGTCTTGAAATTTTAACTATAGTAATAGGTTGACATTGCTTGCTCTAAAAATTGTTCGGTAATTTTTCTATTCTAAACAATTTGTTTATGTTGAGCTTCCTCAGTGCATTGTGTACCCTAAGGAGGATTACCACAAAACTTCTAGTTGATTTAGAGACAATGTCCCACTCTAATCCTCGTGTATCCCGAACCCAAGTCCATCTTAAATCATGGTTTCTTAAAATTTAAGGTATTTTGACAATCTCATACTGTAGTCCCTCTCCATATACCTCTAAAATTTTGACCATACTCGTAATGCCTCATCCAAGCTGTGACTCGCTACTTTTAAATCACCTCATAACTTCCACAATTGCGGTTGTATTTATTTTTATTTATTTATTTTTAACTTTCAACTCGTATTAAGGCAAGAAAGTTTTACCAATCAATTTAAGTATTCATATTTTAAACTTTTATGTTCTTAATTCAATTTTTTTTTTTCTTTTTCTTACCGATACTTTAATTTCATCTTTACACACTTCAAAGTTATAAATTTTTCTTTCCGACACTACCACTTTTAATATCATAGTATACTAAAAGATATTGACATCTATCAAGCTTCTTAGGCCATTTTATTTCATTTGGAACTACTTACTCTTCCGTACACATTGGTACATTCATTCCCATCTCTATGGTGATAAGGACTATGTAGTTTTATCTATGTTCGAGACGTTTAACTGAAGCATATGACATTCCCTAGGAAAAATCATTTTCACTCATACACTAACATTTAGTGGCTTATTAAAAACTATAACAACTCATTCACAGTACCAACCCCAGTAAATCTAAACATCATCAATACAACAATTCACATTCACATTCCATGCAAGGTAAAAACATAACATATTCTACATTATAATAAATATAGAATTAAGC
>CM066975.1:5854387-5881754 GCA_033971965.1 Cucurbita ficifolia | reverse complement strand
TTATTTGATAACCCTTGTATATTTGAACAATGGAATATTACACACCTTAATTACAAGTAAAATACTAGAGAATCAACTTTTCATTTTATAGCCCTCCAACCTAATGCTTTTAATACTCTTCCTTATGATTACATACTAATGGTCTATGAGTAAAAAGTTTTTCTTTACACTCCAAGGCTTTATACTTACAATCTTAGAAAACAAAGAAAAACAAAAATTAAGACGATTAAAACTATAATGATAATGCTCTTTATATCATTTCATGTTTCCCACTTTCATGAAGTATGCCTATCCAAATCTTAACTTTCGATACTTTTTTTACTTGTATACTCCACGATATGTGTGTCAAATGAAACTATCAAACTACAACGTACAATAGGAAATAACTTCAATTGTTTTTCTCCTCTCTACAGTAATTACGGCAAACCATATGTAAATAATTTAAGAATAATCAAACTTTGCAGCTGTCTAGATCTAAAAGATATAATAATAATAATTGCACGTGGATTTCATTAACAAAGAAAATAATGATGATAAATTCGATAAACAACTTAATATGAAGCCCATACCAAGTGTATTTGGTCTAGTGGTATGATTCTAGTTTTGGGTGCGAGAGATCTCGAGTTCAATTTTTGAGTGCCCTTTCAAGAGAGGGTAGAATGAAAGACATTAAGCAAATAAATGAATACATTTAAATGACACAAGTTAAATACATACATTCCCATAACCAATATGACACCCAAGAACATTCAACGTTTGAAAAAGATCTAGTAGTAGAAAGCTCTTTGTTCTTATTTTGTTCTCCAAGAAACATTCTACATCCAAGGCTTGAGGACTTCATGTGTTTCCTGCAATACTACAAAATACGACCTTAATACCTATGCCCAAGGCTTGGTTTAGGGATCGATATCCTGCATCTCCAAAAGAACCTATTTGTTATTCTTATTTTATAAAATTTTTGTTATTAATATTTTATAAAATTTTAGTTATATTCAATCTTTCCTTATTTATGACATAATGAGCCGAGGTACTTTTTAATTTTTACTATAATTGGTGATGGTAGGTTTAGGTAGAGCGCTCGCTTCGCAGGTGAGATGTGCCCGGACTGATACCTTAAATCTCCAAAGCAAAGTTATCCATTATTAAATATATTATTTCTTTTCAATTTTTTCTTATTTATGACATAATGAGCAAAGATAGTTTTTCATTTTCACTATTATTGATGACGAAACGTTTAAGGTTGTGTGATGTAAGAATTGTGGGGATCTAGCTCAGATGGTAAAGCGATCGCTTAGCATGCGAGAGGTACGAGGATCAATACCCCGCATCTTTAAAAGAAACTATTGGTGATATGAATATCTATTAGGATCGATACCCTGCATTTCCAAAATAAACCTATCTATTATTAAATATATTATTTCTTTTCAATTTTTTTTTATTCATGACATGTTGAGTAGCAATATTTCTTCATATTCACTATTATTGATGACAGGACGTTTAGGGTTTTGTGACATAAGAATAGTGGTGATGTAGCTTAAATGGTAAAGCGCTCGCTTTGCATGTGAGAGGTACGGGATCAATACCCTGCATTTAAAAAAACAACTATTTGTTATTAATTTAATATTGTATTTCTATTCAATCTTTCCTTATTCATGACATAATGGGCAGAGATATTTTTTCAAATATATTATTTCTTTTCAATTTTTTCTTATTTATGACATAATAAGCCGAGATAGTTTTTCATTTTCACTATTATTGAAGATGACGGGACGTTTAGGGTTTTGTCACATAAGAATTGTTGGGATGTAGCTCAGATGGTAGAGCGCACGCTTAGCATGCGAGAGGTACGAGGATTGATACCCCACATCTCCAAAAGAAACTATTCGTTACTAATATTTTATCTATTCAATTTTTCCTTATTTATGACATATAATGACAAGAGATATTTCTTCATTTTCACTATTATTGATGACGGGAAATTTAGGATTTTGTGATGTTAAAATTGTTGTGATGTAGCTCAGATGGTAGAGCGTTTGCTTAGCATGCAAGAGGTATAGGGATTGATACCCTGCATTTCTGAAAGAAACTATTTGTTATTAATATTTTATAAAATTTTAGTTCTATTCAATCTTTTCTTATTTATGACATAAAGAGCAGAAATATTTTTTCATTTTCACTATTATTGATGAGGAGACGTTTAATATTTTGTGATGTTGAATTGTGGGGATGTAGCTAAGATGGTAGAGTGCTCTCTTTGCATGCGAGAGGTACGGGGATCGGCATCTTTAAAGTAAAACCTATATATTATTTAATTTCAAATTTTTCTTATCCGTGACATGTTGAGAGTGATATTTCTTCATTTTCACTATTATTCATTACGGGAAATTTAGGGTTTTGATATGAAAGAATTGTGGGGATGTAGCTCAGATGGTAGAGCGCTCGCTTAGCATGTGAGAGGTACGGGGATTGATACCTTGCATCTCCAAAAGAAACTATTCGTTATTAATATTTTATCTATTCAATTTTTCCTTATTTATGACATAATGAGTAGAGGTATTTTTTCATTTTCACTATTATTGATGATAGGAGATTTATGGTTTTGTTACATAAGAATTGTGGGGATGTAGCTCAGATGGTAGAGCGCTCGCTTTGCATGTGAGAGGTACAAGGGTGAAGACCCTGCATGTCCATAAGAAACTATTCGTTATTAATATTTTATCTTTATTTTCTTATGACATTTAGAATTTTTTTTTCCTTATTTATGACATAATGAGTAAGGTATTTTTTCATTTTCACTATTATTGATGACGGGACATTTAAGGTTTTGCCACATAAGAATTGTGCGGATGTAGCTCAGATGGTAGAGTGCTCTCTTTGCATGCAAGAGATACATGGGTTTTGTGATGTAAGAATTGTGGGGATGTAGCTCAGATGGTATAGTGCTTTCTTTTCAGACAAGAGATACAGGGATTGATTCCCCACATCTCTAAAAGAAATTATTTGTTATTAATATTTTATTTCTATTCTATCTTTCCTTTATTTATGATATAATGAGTAGAGATATTTTTTTATTTTCACTATTATTGGTGATGATGTTTAGGGTTTTGTGATGTAAGAATTGTGGGGATTTAACTCAGATGGTAGAGCGCTATGTGAGAGGTGCCGGTACCTCGCATCTCCAAAGGAAGAGTATCGATTATTAAATGTATTATTTCTTATATATGACATAATGAGCAAAGATAGTTTTTCATTTTCACTATTATTGATGACGAGACGTTTAGGGATAGTACCACTCATTGTTTTCCTTTTGAAGTTGTTTATAGATTTAATCCACTTACGCCTCTTGATTTGATTCTTATTCCTTCTAATATTTTTGTTCCTATTCCTTCTAATATTTTTGTGAGTGAAGCAGCCACAAGTAAGGAAAATTTGATCAAAACATTGCATAAAAAGGTGAAGGAGAGAATTGAGAAACAAAATTTCAAAGTTGCTTCAAGAATTAACAAAGAACGGAAAGAAATCATTTTTCAACTAGGTAACTGGGTTTGTATACATTTTCGCAAGGAGCGATTCCCATCTCAAAGGAAGACAAAGTTACATCAAAGAGGGGATGACCCTTATCAAGTTCTTGAAAGAATTAATAACAATGCATATAAAATGATCTTCTCGGAGAATTTTCAACACATTCTACTTTCAATGTTGCTGACTTGAGTCCTTTTGATGTAGGTGATGATTTTTCTGATTCGAGGACGAATGCTTTTGAAGAGGGGGAAGATGATAAGGATCACGGTATTCCAAATGTTCCAACTGGACCTATTACACGATCCAAGGTCAAGAAGATTGAATAAGCATTCATTCTCCATCTACAAAATTGGATAGGCTCGGTTCAACCATCATTTCATGTGTTACAAGCTGATTCGATTGAGGAAGGACCATTTGGAGCTTCAAAAGTGAATATTTACACTGTTGAAGTAGCGGATGAAGTTGCAAGCATCATTACATGAGTTGTTAGAAAACTTTATTTATTTTTAATTTCATAATGTTTGTAATGGTCAAATGGTCAAATTGACTTCGTGTTTTGTGGAGATTTAAGGGGATCGGAATTAAATCCTGGCAACTAACTTCTTTTGTGGAGAGACTATAAATACCCACAAATTATTATGTAAAAATCAGATTTGTGAGGAATGAAATTGATCTCTCAAGTTGAGAAGTTCCCCTTAGAAATTCGAGCATCATCTTTGTCATTTCTAAGTTTCAAGCAATTCTTGTGGTAGACTTGCATTTGGATCTTTGATCGTAGGTGGTAATCTAGTTCTAGCCTTATCTCTTGGTTGATCCAAATTTTGTATAAGGAGGTGTTAATTTCTTTGATTCAAGGATACTTGCTTCATTAAAAGCTTGGATCGTTGGGCTGAGAATTAGGGTTGTCTTATCACCCTATATAAAGAATCTGAGAATAATCAAACTTTCGAGCGGTCATTAACGTCTAATTTCAATTATGATTAATGATCAATTAGTACAATTGACTATATTAACAATTTATATGAAGAAAAAATAAAGTAAATGAAATGATGATGATATGTTCAATGCACAATGGAATATGAAGTCCACGACAAGGACATTTGGTCTAGTGGTATGATTCTTGCCTAGGGTGGAAGAGGCTACTAGTTCAATTTTTAGAATGTCTTGTGTCTTAATCTTAGACACATAATTCTCTTATTATTGTGTCTTAATTTTAAAGTTCAATTTTTAGAATGCCTTGTGTCTTAATCATAGACACATAATTCTCTTATTATTGGGTTAATGGTATAATAGTAAACTTGGATAAGTGATGGGTCATATGATTATTTATTATTATTATTATTATTTTAGCACAAGCAATTGCAAACGACCACCTAATTTGAGATTCTAGGTAGTGTATTGTTCAAGAAACCCACTTTGATTTAGTACTAAAAATTTGACCATAACAACTTGATATTTTATATATTTTTGCTTAATGTATAACCCGTAAAATTCCTTAGAATGTGTGGTTGAGTGAAATTTTGGGGATTTCTTCTCTTGCTATTCATTGTAACTTATCCTAATAAAAACAAGTTTGTTTTTTTAAAGGGAATGTATTAAGCACATGGGTTTATTAATGATGGTGAACTTTTATATAAAATGAAGTGAATACAAATGGAGTAAAGTCTACAACATGAGCACTTCGTCTAGGGATATGATTCTTGCTTTGGGTGCAAGAGGTCAATGTTATGAGAGGAGGGCATTTGGATTTCATTAACAAAGAAAATAAATGAAATAATAATGATAAAGCCCATAACAATGGCATTTGGTCTAGTGGTATGATTATCGCTTTGGGTGCGAGTGGTCTAATAAAAAACTTAATATAAAGCTCATAACAAGGGCATTTGGTCTAGTGGTATGATTCTCGCTTTGGATGCGAGAGGTCTCGATTTTGATTCTCGGAATGGCCCTTCAAGAGATTGTAGACCATTCAATATGTGAAACTGAGTAAAATTGTGATGTGGTTATTGTTTGATCTTATGTTCTTATTCTATAATTTCTAGGGTTCCTAACTTCTTGAAGCATAACATACATGAATCATTTAATGAAGGACATTTGGATTTCTTTAACAAAGAAAATAAATGAAAGGGTATTTAGGCTAGTGGTATGATTCTTGCTTTGGGTATGACAGAATGCCCCTCCAAAAGATTGTAGAACATTTCAATGTGTGAAACTGAGTAAAATTGTGAAAGGCTAAAAAAAAAAAAAAAAAAAAAAAAAAAAAAAAAAAAAAAAAAAAAAAAAAAAATCTTGTGATTTATCTGTTTGTAAAATTGTGAAAGGGCATTTAGTCATTTAGCTGTTTGTAGAATTCAAGTATTCAAGTAGCTCAGGCTCAGCCGGATGACATCTGTTTGTGGCAGGCGATCTCGACGGTGACATAAAACTAATCTTGTGATTTATCTCTCCTAGTGGGTATAAACCTATTATCTGACCTTTCTTTGCGTCGTGGTGTTCATGTAGTGGCAACAAGGTTTCTGTTGAGGTGTGCTCACTCGAGCTCTCTTTTTCAAATACAACAATAGCAGCAAGCGTAGATTCCTCATTAATTAGATTTTTTCTCAACTGTAGTATCGACATCATTTTCACCCCTCTTGGTTGATGGATGTTTGTTTGAATGATCGTCGGGTTAGACTCCGTTACTACTAGGAAACTTTTCTATGGGCATGTAAATGACTTTGTGTTCCAGCAGGACGTCCATCCCTGACACGATGTTGAAATTATCCATTTCAACTATCACAAAAACGGTTTGTCTAGTCCAAGTCTCTAGCTTGATCAGAGTTCTCTTTGTGACTCTTAAGACAGGTAAAGCTTCCAATTTGATGGCGTTCATCTTTCCTGTATCTCGATGCCAAAGGATGTTAAAATATTTTGCATCGGTCTCCGTCATGAGTTGTGGGTGGCTCTAGAGTCGACAATGGTGTTCTTTGCTACTCTGTGCTTTACCCAGGCCTTTACATACATAATGTATATATATATAATATATTCTTTTAACCACAATACACATAGTTAATTGAAGAATGTAACTCTTATGCTCATTAATATTATAATGGCTACTACCTAAATTATAACCTAAACTTTAGAATTGACGTCCAATTAACCCACCATAAATTTGCAATCATCGTAGAGTGATTGAAATTACAATTGAAGTAGTTTAAACTCCTAGTACTTAAATGAAATTGGTCTCATCTAATAAAACATGAACTTCTGTTTAATATCATTAATACAATTATGCTTCATCTCGAACATGGCAAACACGAAACTAAACTGCGTTCAATTTAACTCCATTTTATTGCCATCTTAAATCATGTGTAGGGTATATATTTGATTTACGTTGATATTTCGAAGTTTTCTTTTTCTCCTCCAATTTTTTCTCCTTCCATTTTTCCTTCTGCAATGCAATGGAAAGTTGGGGCAATAGAAAATGATTCGAGAAACTTAGGTAAACTTGTTCTTTTGTGAGTCATTATTGGTGGCGGTTGTCTCAAATATTCTGTTATTGTGTGATATCATAGAGGTTTTGATCGCAATGAACTTATTTTTTTGAGTACTTGTACAAGAACATGACCCAATATCTACCATTCAAAAGTGTGAATAGGTCTGAAAATATTATTACTCAAGTAAACAATACATAGTTAAGAATGAGAAATAGAATTGGGATCGAAAGTTCAATATTCATTGATATTCACAACGTTTAAATATGATATAAGCTACCAACTAATACCTACAAATAAGTAAAATATAAACTAACTAAATCTTGAGAATAAAATAAAATATATACTAATCAAATCATAATGGAAAAATATTAACTATAACGAATATCTAAGATATATTCCATAACTAATATATTCTCCAAATATTAACTGATTACGAATATCTTGGCTAATTCAAACTACAAATAAGTTGCACTAAATTATGACAACTCCCTTAGTGCAAGCTTATTTCTCAATAACTCCGAGAGCCTTACGAAAAACTTCAAATTTCACTTTGGCAAGTGCCTTAGTTGTTCTTCGGGATTTTTATATGCATGAGGATGTTTACCACCACTTTCCCTGATGTTGGGGATGGTGAGGGCTAGACTAAGATCTCTACGAATTGCAAGACCAGTCACCCTAGCCGTGTTTGTATCAGAAGCCTTGCGAGAGGCCATAGCTTTCTCGCCAGCCAGGAAGAATGAATTATCAAGTTTCCATCGATCTTCACTAATTTGTCATTCCTTGGAACGTATAAAGAAGCAACAATAGGTTCGCTAGCATTTCCAAGCTTAATAGACTCGTCTGAATCATTTAAATGCTTCGACCCCTGTCCTCGTTGATTGAATTTGAAGTCTCGCTCTTTCCTATTCTCACATTGTAAGCGATTCGAAGTACGAGATTTTCCATGGAGTTCCTACACTCCCACCATCGGATAAGTTGAAATGCCTATCGACTCTCAAAACCCTCCCATGATTCTGATTGTACAAACTATCACCAACAAATGCCAACTTACCAGGAACTCCTCCAACATTTCCAAATATGTCATTCAAATAGGAACTAGACCACCCAAAATCGTAATAAAGAACAACAGACCTAGAAAACTAACACTGGCAACCTTCTTAGTTCTTCCCACCGTCTTCTTACCTCTCATTCTTTTTACTCCTAGCTGTAGAAGCAGGTTGTTGGGGCTTTAATCTAGAAATAGAAACCAGAGGGACCTGAGACCCTTGCGGTTTAACAACATAAGGAGTACATTGCACCCATGGATAAGACATTGGAGGCATTGAGGGATGCAGGTACATACCAAGAGGAGGAGGCTGACATATACCACTACCACTTAGCTGCTGTCTCAGAGCTACATTCTCAGCCAACATATACGATATCTTATTATTCAATCAAAAAATGGTTGAATGCATAATTATCATTTTATCCTCAAACTCCTCCACATAATATTTTTTCCTTTGCCTAGAAAGCTGCACACTCTCTCGATTCCTAATCAACCTTGCCTTCCTCTTCTCTTCGTCCTCATTTACAACACAGGAACCCAATTGGGGATTGATAGTTTCTGCAGGAACAGATGACCTTTGATATTTAGAAGATCTCAAATCTGCGTTACCTTCATTCTATTCTTTCTTCCTCTTCGTCATACAAAATTTCCCTATTTTCTCTGATTTAATCTTCTGTTCGACAATAACATCATAATAATCCACATTAGAAGATGGGCAATTCATTCCCTCAGAGACGCCAGAATCGAAATTTCCAGAACCCGAGTCCTGAGACGACGCTGGCTCGCTTGAGAATTCATGATCACTACCACTGTCACCATGCTCTAGGGAAGGACAATTTACAATCCTCGGACTCTTTGAGTCCCATCCACCAAAATGAGTCGAAAAACACTCGCTATCCGCGGTTCTTAATTCAGAAGATTGATAGTTTAGAAACTCACCTTCATCGGGAGACTGCTTGCATGAAACCACAGAGCTCCCGGATCCTGGAGAGCATGCAGGGCTACAAACACGAACAACAGCGCCCCCAGCAGCTTCTTGGTCAGCCTGGGGTGGGTCATCAGGAGGCAAGTCTAGCGAATTGGTAGTTTGATCCAAATCTTCGAAGATGAGGAAATCGCCAGCCTCAGATGGGAGGCAAAGGTAGTCAAGGTCATCAAAAGTGAGCTCACAATCGTCATTTTCCTCAAATCCCAAGCTCAAAGGCGTGGAATAAACAGAAGGGTTTCGATCATCTATAGAGACATCTTCTTGATGTACAGCTGAAGTCATGATTGTTGGCTGGTCAAGAACCTCAATAGTTAAGCAGTGTTCCCAAATTGGATCTGAAGAACTTTTACTTTCATGTAAAGCATTTGCTTCTGATTCCTGTATTTTAACTCAACAATTTGGCTGAATATGGCCTGACTTTCCGCAACGATAACACACCACTTTCACCCGACAATCTCGTTTAAAATGGCCAGGTTTTCCACACTTGTAATAAACTTTAAATTGCTTCTTTGACGACTCCTCACTTATGTCTCCTTTGATCTTTGACATACAACACATCTTCTGACTTTGGAGAAAGCTCGTTGCTCCTAGTCATTTGCTTAATCAAAGCTTCCTAATTAGAAAGCAAATTCTCCAATTCAATAACGGTAGGCTGATTTGCCCACCCTTATATTGAGGAAACAAAGGGCATAAAGTCTTTTCATAATCCACGAATAAGTTAACGTCGTAATCGAGCATCACTCATTGGCTCCTTAGCATCTAATACTGAAATTTCAGAACATAGATTTTTCACTTTCAAGAAATATTCTTCAACAAAAAAATTACCTTGAGTTACCACAACTAGTTCATTCTCTAGAAATTGCAATCGAGCAGTATTTTTCATAGTGAAAAACTTTTAAAGTGTTTCCCACACTTGCTTTGGTGACTTTAAATCACGAACATGATCAATATATTCCTTGCTAATCAAAGTTCGCATGGTAAATAAAGCTTTTCCACATTTGATCTTCCATTTTCAGCGTAATTCAGCATTCTTTGGAGTATCTGCTGGAATTTCTGTATCATCACCTTCAATTAAATCCCACAAATCTTGCCCCTGTAGATAAACTTTCATACATAACTTCCAATAATTATAATTATTGCTAACAAGCTTTTCCATAGCTATACCCATAGAAGCACTTCCACCATTCATCTCGTTGAGTAATAATATCAAACCCTTGGCTACCAACTTGGCTCTGATAACAACTGACACAATATCTACCACTCAAAAGTGTGAATAGATCTGAAAATATTATTACTCAAGGAAACAATACAGAGTTAAGAATAGGAAATAGAATTGGGATCGAAGGTTCAATCTTCATTGATATTCACAACGTTTAAATAGGATACAAGCTACCAACTAATACCTACAAATAAAGAAAATATAAACTAACTAAATTTTGAGAATAAAATAAAATATACTACTAATCAAATCTTAAAGGAAAAATATTAACTAATTACGAATATCTAAGATATACTCCATAACTAATATATTTTTCAAATATTAACTGATTACGAGTATCTTCGCTAATTCAAACTACCAATAAGTTGCACTAAATTCTGACAGAACTTGAAAGCTTGAAGAAGTCTAGGTTAACTCTTCTCTTTAGTAGTTTTGTCTATTATTTCTATTGTTAGACCATAATAATTTTTGGATACTTTAGATAATAAAATGGCTCGTGTATCTTTTCGTGGTAACAGTAGTAGTAGTTTATTGAAGGTCTTGATTTTGATTTTAAGGGACAGTATGCCTCTCAAAACGGTCAGAATCATTTATTATTATTATACTTCATTTTCCAAACATTTTTGTAAGCCTTTAATTTTTTCATATGCAGGTGGAAGTTGCTCGTTTCATAACATCAATCATTACTTGCGGGAGATTTCAAGTTTCTTCAACATCTAGTGAGTAGATGGAAATTGACAATTATTTTCTTATGAAAATTTGATTGAAGATTATGAATGGTATTCAATTGAATTATGAAACATAATATATTCAATAAGTAAGAGTAGGTCTAGGTTTCTATATTGACATTCCATCAACTAGTTCTTATTGACTATTTTAATGGGTAAGATCATTACAATTAAGAAGTAATGAAGAAAAAGTCCGATGTAGGATGTCTGGTTGGTTTTGTATGATTGCGGATTAGGATTGTTATAATGGGACTGTTGGAGTTTTCTGACTGCGTTATAATTAATAGGGAGTAGTTTTCTATTTGTTTTCAAATAGCTCATTTGTAGGAGTTATTTTTTTTTTTTTATTCTGTTTGTTTGTTATTCTATTTTGTAAGGCTTTATAAAAGTCGTAGTTATCCTTCAATAAAGATAATTAGTTCCCTTTATTTGGTATCTGAGCCAGTAAGGACCTGAAAGAAGAATACACAAAATGAGTGTTTGAGAGGAAAAACACTAAACAAATGACAAGTGATTCAGGAAGCTTTGCTACACCATGTGTTCCTAAATTCGATGGAGACTACGAGCATTAGAGTTTGGTCATGGAAAATCTCTTGCGTTCCAAGGAATATTGGAGTGTTATTCAATCTGGTTTCGAGGAACCAAAAGGAAACGAAGCACTAAGCGCAAGCCAACGAAAGGAAATCGATGAAGCAAGGCTCAAAGATCTCAAAGCAAAGAATTATCTCTTTCAATCCATTGATAAGAGTATTCTGAAAACTATCATTCAAAAGGATATTGCCAAGCAATTGTGGGATTCTATGAAACTCAAGTATCAAGAAAATGCTAGAGTGAAGCGAGCCCAACTACAACGACTTCGCAGAACATTCAAAACCTTAGAGATGAAAGCAGGACAAAGTGTTTCTGAGTATTTTACAAGAGTTATGTCTACTGCAAATGACATGAGGAATTGCAGAGAAGATATGTCGGATGTCAAAATTATTGAGAAAATACTTCGAAGTCTCACCGATAAATTCAACTTCGTAGTATGCTCAATTGAAGAATCCAAGGACATTGACCAATTAACAGATGATGAATTACAGGCATCTTTGCTTGTACATGAACAAAAGGTGATTGATAAGAGGAGTGAAGAGCAGGTTCTGCAGGTGGAGAATGTACCAAGGTATGGACAAGGAAGAGGCAAAGGGACATTTCAGAGAGGAAGAGGTTACTCTAGAGGACGGGGAAGAGGTAGATGTTTTGTAAACCGATCGACCATCAACTATTTCCGATGTGCAATGCAAGGACATTACCAATTTGAATGTCCGGGCTTAGAAAAAGAAGCTGTCAATTATGCTGAATTTGACGAGGAGGAAGAACTGCTATTGATGGCATACACAAAGAAAAGTAAAGTTGAAAGAGAAGGCATTTGGTTTCTCGATTCCGGGTGCTCAAATCATATGACAGGGGACAAAACATGGTTCGTTGAGCTTGACAAAAGTTTCAAACACACTGTTAGGTTGGGAAATATCTCAAAATTTGCAATTGAAGGAAGAGGCAGTGTCAGATTCGAAGTTGAAGGTATCACACAAACCATGACAAATGTCTACTAAATCCCCAATCTCACCAACAATTTGCTAAGCATAGGGCGACTACAGGAGAAGCGCTTGGTGATCTTAATCAAAGAAGGAACCTACAGAATCTATCATCAACTAAGGGGCCTGATAATGAACACACAAATGACGGCAAATCGCATGTTCTCAGTTCATGCAAAGATGAAGTTATTGGTTGAAAAATGTTTGAAAATAGAAGATGAAGACTTGGATGCTCTGTGGCACAAGAGGTATGGGCATTTGAATAGTAAATGTATTCAAATCATTCAGCAAAAATAAATGGTGGAAGGATTACCAAAATTAAAGGAAGCTGTCAAAGTTTGCACAGTTTGCAATGTTAGGAAGCAACAACGGCAAAAATTTCCAAAGAAAAGCAAATGGAGAGCATCAAACAAACTGGAATTGATTCATGGAGATCTTTGTGGACCCATCACTCCAACCTCTCACAATGATAAAAGGTACTTGCTGGTACTTGTAGATGATTTTTCTCACAAGACATGGATTTATTTTCTTACAGATAAATCAGAAGCTTTTAAAACATTCAAAAACTTCAAAAATCTTGTTGAAAATGAATAAAAAACAGCCATACGTGGACTCAGAACTAACCGGAGAGGAGAATTTATGTCAAATGAATTCAACAAGTTCTGCAAAGATAACGGGATCAAGCGACAACTAACAGCTGCTTACACTCCCCAGCAAAACGAAGTTGCAGAAAGAAGGAATCAGACCATCATGAACATGGTACGATGTCTTTTATCTGAGAAAGAGATGCCGAAGAAGTTGTGGCCGGAAGCAGCTAGATGGCAGCTCATGTTCTGAATCACAGTTACACAAAGGCAATCAAGGACATAGTTGCACAGGAGAAGTGGTTGGGTATAAAACCAAATGTGGAATACTTTAGAGTATTTGGTTCAATTGCACATGTCCATATTCCCGAACAGAAGAGAACCAAACTTGATGATCGAAGTCTCAAATGCGTCTTACTTGGAGTTAGTGATGAATCTAAGGCCTATCGCCTGTATGATCCAGCAACAAAGAAGATAATTGTGAGCAAGGATGCCATATTTGAAGAAGGTGCAAAATCGGACTGGAATTCAAGTACAAAAAGTGCAGAGCAGGATGTGTTGGCTTGGGGAGATGATGATAATATTGCTGCAGAAGAATCGGAAGGAGGAGAGACTGATGGAGAATGAGATTCAAATGAAGAAGCAAATGACAGGTTAGAAGAAATCCAAGAAATGGATGAATCTTCCCCAGAGTTGCCACAACAAAGAAGACAAAGGAGAGAGCCAGTTTGGATGCGCGATTATGAAACAAGTGAACACCTATTTGAAGAAGAAGAAGTTGAGGAGGGGTTTGCTTTTCACATCTCCAATGATGATCATGTGAACTTTAAAGAAGCAGTAAAGGAAAAGAAGTGGCAGGAGGGTGTAAATCTTGAAATTCAAGCTATTGAAAGAAATCAGACATGGAAAGCTTGTGACATTGCCGCATTAAGCAAAGAAAATCGGTGTCAAGTGGGTCTTTAAGACGAATATGAATGAAGAAGGCAAAGTAGACAAATGTAAAGTGAGACTCGTGGCTAAGGGATACTCGCAGAAGGTTGGAGTAGATTACAATGAAGTTTATGCACCAGTAGCTCGATGGGATACAATCAGAATTCTGGTGCAGTAGCAGCTCAACGTAGATGGTGCATCTATCAACTTGACGTCAAAAGTATTTTTCTATACGGTGAATTAAACGAAGAGGTATATGTTGATCAGCCTGAAGGTTTTGTCAAAAAGAGAGAAGAGAACAAGGTTTATCGACTGAGAAAAGCTCTCTACGACCTGAAACAAGCACCGAGGGCTTGGTTCAGCAAAATCGAGAGCTATTTTAAGAAGGAAGGATTTGAGAAAAGTAATTATGATCACACCTTGTTCTTGAAGAGAATTGGAAGAAAATTGTTGTTGGTTTGCCTGTACGTTGATGATTTGATTTACACAGGAGATGATGAAAATATGTGTACATGTTTCAAGTTATCAATGCAACAGGAGTTTGAGATGACAGACTTAGGGAAAATGAAGTTCTTCCTTGAAGTTGAAGTTTATCAAAACGAAGGAGGAATTCATTTGTGCCCAAAGAAGTATGCTAAGGAATTATTGGAAAGGTTCAATATGTCGAATTGTAATGCTGTAAAGAATCCAATAGTCCCTGTCACTTTCTTGTCAAAGTCAGGCAGCAAAAGTATCGATGCAACATTGTACAAACAACTAGTACGATGCTTAATGTACCTTATGGTAACTCATCCCGACTTAATGTTTGTGGTTTGCTTGATTTCTCGTTATATGGCTGATCCCAAAGAAGAACATATGTTGATTGGTAAAAGGGTACTGAGATATTTAAAAGGCACATTAGATGTTGGAGTTTATTACAAATGGAGTAAGGATGTAAATCTTTTGGGATACACAGACAGTGATTATCCGCGAGATATTGACGACAGGAAAGCACTTCAGGCTATGTTTTCTTTCTAAATGGATCAGCAATATGTTGGAGTTCAAGGAAGCCGGGAATTGTCACACTATCATCTACAGAAGCTGGATATGTAGCTGCCACTGCAAGTGCATGTCATGGTGTTTTGCTTAAGGGAATTCTGAAGGAGCTAGGTGTTCTAAGCAGCGAGTGCATCGATGTCATGTGTGATAGTAGTTCAGCAATCAAATTGTCTAAGAACCCAGTTATGCATCGAAGGACAAAATATATTAATGTCAGGTATCATTACTTGCGTAATTTGTCAACTAATGGGGCTGTAAGGTTAGTGTTTTGCGGAACTGAAGATCAAGTGGCAGACATAATGACTAAACTAATTAAGCTAGATCAATTTGTGAAATTCAGAGGCATGCTTGGAGTTCGACAACTAGTAAACTGATGCTGTTTCAGCATACTTCAGTTTACGGGGAGAAATTTGTTGGAGTTTTCTGACTTGGTTTGCAACGTTATAGCTAATTAATAGACCGTAGTTTTCTATTTGTTTTCAAATAGCTAATTTGTAGGAGTTCATTTGTTTTTTTATTCTATTTGTTTGTTATTCTGTTTTGTAAGGTTTTATAAAAGCAGTAGTTATCCTTCAATAAAGATAATTAGTTTCCTTTAGGGACATACCCATTGGTGAGCTTATTACAACAAAGTAGAAGTATATAAAGTTGTCTTTACTTGTTGCTAATTGTGTAAGCCTTCTCCTATAGGTTCATAGTTTTATAACAAATGTTGAATAAGACTTGCGTGATTGACAATACAAGAAAATATGTGTCTTGATATTAAACGGGAAGATTAAAATTTTAACTATAAAGCTCGAAAAATGGAAAGGTGAGCAAAAGTCACTATAAGAAATAGACCTTTTAAACGAATTTGTGGGAATCCGGATTGCAAGTATTGAAGATAGATTCGTAATTGTCTTTTTCTACATTCCTAATTCTTTTTATTAATGACATTTTCTAATCAGAAATTTCAATATGTGATCAACAATCTATCAAGGTAGTTTTCTTCCCTGATTTATGATTTGGATGTATTTATTTTACATTATTATCATCACTCTATGTTTACTAGCCGATTTGCGTTTTTTTTTAATTTTATCTAAAGTATTTCTATTTAAATTAAACTTTCTGAGTACATCGGGAAGAAATATGTGATTCTCTCTTTCTTCCCATTGGAGTTCACGCTTGTTTGTCCCACAGGTTTGTTGCACTAAATTATGCGAAATTGAAATTAAATAAATACTATTTTTAATTGATTTGATCATAAGTTTCTTGCTTTCAATAACTATATGAAGAATTTGAGCAGCTAATCTGTTCGGTGCTTCTATTGACAGTGTTGCAAGTATTTACTTGCATCTCTTGTAACATAGATATTTTTAGAAGAAGTTTTGTCTGGGTGGAATTCTGTTTCTATTCCTTAAAATGAGATCGTTCATTTCAGTGAACTTGTGATTGTGAAGTACTATAATACTAATAGAATCATTTTAGTAGTTCTCATATCTTGCTTAGGTTCGGCTTATTTTTTTAATGAAAATTGCTGGAACAATTGAAACATGCTAACAAATTACTCCAGTATCTGTTACTATTCCTTTCTCGACGTTGGAAAACATCATGAAGACAATGGATTAGTAAGGCATCGACTGCACAATGTATTAAAAGAGCTGGAAGTACAGAGCCTAGGCATGTTATGGTCTCTATTCTTCTATTATTCTGCAGTTTTTAGTAATATGTTTCTTAAATATTCCCTAAATTTTATGTGCATCCAATTGAATACTTTATTTTGTAATCGGTAAGTAGATTGTAAAATTTGAATTATGAATGGAAGTCTCTTGACATTTATTGTGTTATAAAATATTCTTTCATGTATAAATTTAGCAGAGATTAGATTATATTAAAAAAAAAATTGTCGACCCTTTTATAGTCATAAATAAAAGCTATAATAAAATTTATACAACATAAAAGAAATGTCATTAAAAAAATTATTTCGTTAATTATAATAATTATAAATGATTAAATAACATTATTATAACATAAGATTAAAACTATAAATATTATATTATAACGTTAAGAAAATGCTATTATAAGTTAAAATTTCCATGTCATCTCCCATTTATTTCCAGATTTGCTACTCCCTCATGGTTCAACATAAATGTCTTAAATTTTACCACATAATTCAATTAAATGTACAATTAAGATCGATTTATGACAAATCATTTTTTTTTTCATGTTTGACCGCAATAAACGATTTCATGTTCACTAAGTAGAATAACTGGGGTAATAAATGAGAAAATGGTGAATAAGAGTGCAATATTAAATACAAAAAGACTTGATATGACTCTACTTTTAGAGAGTTATCACACCCCCAAAACTTAAGAGATTGCTCATCCTTAGCAATCATTCTCTCCACTCTTTCTTTCTCAATTCAGTTTTTCCCCACATTTCACCCTACACTTATAACCAAATCTTACAAGAAAAATAACATATTTCTCACTTCCACCGTATTTCCCAAAACATTTCTAAAATGATTACCATTCCTTTTACCTTTGCTTTTGTGACTTGGCTTCATAATTTATTTCATTAACTTTCTCTTATCACGACATTTTTTTTCTCTCCCAAGAATCCTTCAAGTCATCCCCCTATTCTCTGAGTGCCTCCACTTGTGGTTCAAATCACCTAAGTCTTCAAGGGATTACTATATAGGCTAACACTCATTCTCCCTTAGCTCGACTCTCTTGCTAGCATCCTGTAGTTTTCAGTGTTGCCACATTTGTGATGCAACTCACCTGAACAGTAAGGATAGCTTTCTCTCTTTTTTTTTTTTTTTATTTATTTACATTCCAATTACCTTCGATTCAAACACCTCAATTGGTGATGCAGATTGTCTGACAACGAGCAATTGAGATAATTTGTTTGCTTTCCACTTTTTTTAGCATTGAGAGTTCAAGCTTTAGGTTGAGGACTGGTTTCGGAGTAAAGGTTTCTTTTTTTTTTTTTTTTTTTTTTTTTTTTTTTTTTTTTTTTTTTTTTGCATTTTGTATGGGGTGATTGAATTGCTTTAATACTCCCAAACTTAAACTAGCCATTGTCCTCAATGAGCATTAGTGTGGGTGTGGAATCATTCTTGAAAGTAGATTGAGGTGTAGAAGCTCTTGGTTATTGTTTTTGTTGGAAAAATGGTCTAAAGGTTGGGTGAATTATGAGAATTCTTTATGATTAAGGTGGATTATGATAGATTGGATCCTCAACTTTGATGAATACTCCATTCCATTTGAGTTGTAATTTCCTTAACCCCTTTGGTTCTCCACACTACTCACCTTACTATTTTATTTATCCTATTGAAGCATTTGACATTACATCCCTAGTTCTTGCACAAAATATCATGACTGCATATGAAACAATGCATGATCTATTACCCTTCCTAAAACTTCATCCTAAAAAAAAAATTCATGCTTCTAGTGTGCATGCATGTGCATGATTCAAAATTATATGCAGTGAACACAACAAAAACAAACAACAAAATATGGATGCATGCTTCAAAAAAAGATAATAAGATTGTAAAGGGTGTGTTCAGAGAATTTCATTATCTTTAGGCATCGTGAAGATTTTTTGCGGCTCCATTCTTTAAAAATTTTCTCCATAAACTTGGAAATACTGCTGCTGTAAATCTGCTATCAGTTCAACTGTTGGTGCTGCTGCTGTATGTCTGCTGTTGCATGTGAACTATGATGTCTAGCCGCCCCTTTCTTAACATTTCAAGCTTACCCGAGAATGTACAAGGATTATTTTCTGTCCATTCCTCTTTTCCATACAACTTTCTTTCCTTGGGGGGTTAGAAAATCTTTTAGGATATTCCTAAAAAATTTCTTTGGTGGTTGTGCCTTGGCATGTAGTGGATGAGAAAGTGAACAACATTGAACATGCAAATAAAAATGAACAAGACAACTATGTGGCAACATGCACTACAAGAGAATAATATTTGTCATCAATCACATCCTAACATGCACTCAGTGTAATTAGCCTCCTTTATATGCTAAAATTAGCATTCTTAACCACATCTAAATCCCCCTCCTTCATCTACAAAATTGGCTAACTTCTTTGGGCATGCGAGTTATTCATGACAACAAGTAAAATAAAATGTAAAAAACTATCATTCTAAGGAAAGTGAAGATAGCTATTTAAAAACAACTATATAAGTGCATAAATAAAAAGAGAAGAAAAACTAACTTGATTTACTTGGAGCTTCATATATTTGTTTGCAAATTGTGACTAGCTCTTTCTTTCTCTTTTCATTTTTTTTTTTCAGTTATCCATTGTCAAAGAAATGATGCCCCTTTGGAACTCTCCATCTTACAGTGGGTGGGAATAATTTCGTGAAGTCTATCTCCCATATATCAAATAGTTCTTCTTCAAAGACGTAGTTCAAGGGTGTGTCATCGATAGATAATTTCATTGATGAATTTATTCTTTCCTCTAATTCTAGTGATTCAAAAACTCTTACAGTTTTCTTCAATTCTGCTTATTGTGTAGTGCAATTATCCCAACTGTTGTCTTCTTCTTGTTGCTGTTTCCAACTATCAGTTGCTGGATTTTCTGTCAATTTATAAATTGCTGAGCATTCCTCTACTACTACTGGATATTTCATGTTGTCATTCATATGAAATTCTATTTGTTGATCATTCATTCTCAACATTATAGTTCCCTTGTGGACATCTACCAATGTTCTTCCGGGTTTCAAAAATGGTCTCCCCAAAATAATTGGTACATCATGGTCAGCTTCATAATCCAAAATAATAAAATCTGCTGGAAATATGAACTTGCCCACTTGAATTAGGATATCTTCAATTTTTCCTTCTGGATGAGTGAAAGATCGATCTGCTAGTTCAAGGGTGACTGTAGTTGGTCTAGCTTTACCAATACCTAACTTTTTGTAAATAGACAGCGACATTAGATTAATGCTCGACCTAGCTTCTTCTCTCCTATTGATATTGGAATTGTGAATGAACCGGAGTCTTTCTCCTTTAGTGGGATCTTGTTTTTCAATATTGCACTACACTCTTCAATCAATGGTACCACCTTGAATTCTTCAAACTTTCTTCTATTGGTGAGCACATCCTTCAAGAATTTCACATAATTTGGCATTTGCTTCAAAGCTTCCACTAATGGTATATTTATGTGAATTTCCTTAAATATATCCATGAACTTCTCAAAGTGGGCTTCTTCCTTCTTCTTTTATATTCTGTGTGGAAAAGGAGGTGTGGGTGTGTATGTTCTGCTTTCTTGTCCACTGCTGACTGCTGTTTGTGTTTTAGGAGGCTCCACATTTTCTACATAATTTTTTCTTTGTTCTTTCTGTACAGCAACTTCTTTCTTTCTCTACTGTGTATCAGTAGTTTCTTGAGAGCGACTATCACCTTGTTTTTTTAATTTTTTTCTCCTCTGCTAGGTATCTCTTTCCCACTTCTAAACTCTGTTGCTTGACATTGCTCCATTCCCTCTCTTTTTGGCATTTTGGTGTCTACTTGCAACTTACCAAGAGGTCTATTTCGTAACTCATTTGCTAATTGACCTACTTGAACTTCCAAATTTCGCATGGATACTTGCTGACTTTGTATCACAACATCATTTTTAGCCATATATTCCTTTATTAGGCTCTCAAGAGATGTTCCCGGTATGTGTTGAGCTTGGCTAGTTTCTTTCCCTTGGGTAGTGGCTTGTTGAGAACTGTAAGCCAATTGATTTTGTAATCCAAAACCCGGAGGGTAACTTGCTTTAGGTGACATTTGTTGGTTGTATGAGCCTTGTTCCTTCCATGAGAAGTTTGGATGATTTCTCCACCCCGGATTATAAGTATTTGAGAAGGGATTATTTTTCGGGTTGCCTTGACTAGTTTGATTCCCCACATAGAAAATTGAGGCCGGATTGCTTGGACATTGATCAAAGGTGTGTTCCTCTCCACAATATACACAAGATTCAGCTGATGTCTGGTTAATTACAGCAGTTGTATGGACTGGTGCTTTGATCATGGAGTCTTGTCCCAACGCTAGATTTTGTAAAATATTCGTCATCGAAGCTAGTTGAGCGTTGATAGAAGATAATGCATCAACTTTAAGTACTCCTCGAGTCTTCTTTCCTGGATTGTTTCTCACATCGGCCCATTGACAATTGTTAGATGCTATTCTTTCTAGGATCTCATATACTTCATTGTATGTCTTTGACAAAATAGCTCCATTGGCGGAAGCATCCACCACTTGTTTAGTAGCAATATTCAGTCCATTGTAGAAAGTCTCCATTTGTATACAATGAGGTAGTACATGGTGAGGACACTTCCTAAGCATCTCCTTGAATCTCTCCCAAGCTTCACTTCGTGTCTCATCTTCAAACTGTTGAAAAGCGACAATCTCATTTCTGAACCGTGCATTTCTAGTGGGTGGAAAATACTTGATAAAAAATTTCTCTGCTAGACTATTCCAAGAATCAATTGTTCCCGGAGCTAAGGTATTCAACCATGATTTAGCACCATCCCTCAAAGAATAAGGGAATAAGCTCAATCTAATCACGTCTTTATCCACTCCTTGAAATCGAAATGGTTCACTAACTCCCAAAAATGACTTTAGATGTAGGTGGAGATCTCCTGATGGTAGTTCATGAAATTGTCCAATGGTTTGCAACATTTGAAACATCACGGGCTTTAGCTCAAACATGGTTGCTTGCATTTCGGGACTAATAATGCACGAATTTAGCTCTTCCACAGTTGGGTGTGCATATTCTCGGATCGCTCTTTCTCTGTCATCTGCTAAATGAATGGTATTGGCAGTAATTCTCTCTTGATTAGCCATCATCGTTGGATTTTCAAACTCCCGATTCCACTGGGCTCCAAGTTCTATTTGCTGTATATTTTGTTCTGTCATTTTCTTTTCCTCCTTCAACCTTCGTCTAAATGTTCTCTCTATTTCAGGGTCAAAAATAAATTCCAAACCCGTAGGTGGGTTCATACACAGAATTCTGCAGCAGTAAACTCAATTCTTCAGCAGTAAATACAGTAGTAGAAAATTCAGCTTACTATGGCTTCTTGTTGGCTCCAACTCACGAAAATCTACAACAAGTAAAATAACCAAATTAGGTTCCCAGGCAACGACGCCAAAAACTTGATCGCTTGTGGATGTTTATAATAAAATGATGTAAAATTCACAAGAATAAGTGCAAGTATACACTATCACAAGTAGCAAGTAATAAGTAAATTATCGATTCCACAGGGAACCTATCTTTTTGATTAATTTTATCGCTGAAAATTAAGTGACTTTTTGGGTAATATTCAAATGGGTGTTGGTGATTTTAACGACTTAAACAAAACTAAAACAAAGTGCCACTGCTGTCGAAAAACAGAAAATGATGAGAAAATCAACTATAATGAGGAAGTTTCGGCTAAGAGTGATTAAATAGATAAGTTGTTGAGTTTTGTGGTAGATTTTAGTTCCTTTTAATAGATTTCCGAGCCCGCTTCCGAGGGTCATGAATGGTGATTATTTTCATAATCGTTGTAATTTCTATTTACAAGGCTCTATGAGAAGAATTATTCATAACCCTTCTATTACACTTCATGTCTCCTTGCTATGGAACTAGATTATTAAAGAGGATTTCATTGCTCTCTCTCTTTTCCCAAATAAGAGAACAACTATGCATGTAAAGTAGCTAATTAAACACGCATGTAAATCATTAACAACAACTCTTTAATAAACTAAAATCATACCGTCAACAGACTTAAACTATATAAAACTCTCTCGCCTCCCCTATACAGTTTAGCTCTCCATACAAACTGAATTAAACAGAGGAATCCGCATCTCCATCATGTAAAATTGATGAAATAAGAAAAGAGAATAAGGAAATAGAGAGTTATCCTAGTTTGTTGTCGTTCGTCAATGGAAGTTCCCTTCTCTTGAGCTCTCACGTCCACCTCTTTGCCCTAATCAATCCTTGTTGGTCTCTTTTTTCTTCTGCTGTCAACAGCTGCTAGATTAGGGTTTTCTTCTTCTTCTCTGGTTTCACAGCAGTTCACTGTAGCAGAGGCTGCTGCTGTGTAATTCGATTTTTCTCCCAAAGTGTGGCTCTTCTCTTGGTCTTCTTTTTCCTTGTATATAGAGCATGAGTTTCCTTTTAGGGCTGAAAAGGAATAAGTTGTCCACATAGGATGTTCCTTATTGGGTAGTCAATGACCCACTTGGACTGCTGATGTGGATTTAAAATTTCCATGTCATCCCCCATTTATTTCCAGATTTGCTACTCCCTCATCGTTCAGCATAAATGTCTGAAATTTTACTACATAATTCAATTAAATGTACAATTAAGATCGATTTATGCCAAATCATATTTTTTTTCATGTTTGACCGCAATAAACGATTTTATGTTCACTAAGTAGAATAAATGGGGTAATAAATGATAAAATGGTGAATAAGAGTGCAATATTAAATACAAAAAGACTTGATATGACTCTACTTTTAGAGAGTTATCATTATCCTTTGTAATTACCCTTCAAAATAGTTCCTGATCTAAATGCTCAATGAAATCCCCTCAACTCCCAAAAAAATATAGATTTCAAACTTGAGAGAAAAATCATATTGGGTGGGAGCTAAAAATGATAAGTGTTTAATAAAGGGCATTTGGTCTAGTGGTATGATTCTCGCTTAGGGTGCGAGAGGTCCCGAGTCTAATTCTCGGAATGCCCCTCTGGTAGTTTTACATAGGTCATTTGTCATCAAAATCCTTTTAAGGAAGATGCGCCCAAATAATCGGTGAACAATAGCCTTTAAAAGAACAGAGAATAGGAGTGAGAAGGGACTAGGGACTCAATCAGTAGTGTAAGGAAGAAGGAACCAGTAGGTACCCAAATAATCGGTTACTACAGTGTAACGGATCAGATAAAAAAAAAAAAAAAAATGGAAGTCGTCGGCAGGACCGAAAACTAGAAAATCCGACGAAACTCCGGCAAAGCCAAATCCTAGGAAATCGACGTCAAAACCTCCGTTTTACGCAACAAAAGTAATCCCAGAGACTTTTACACACACCAAGGGTAGATTTAGACGAGTCCTACACGTTGTAAACCGTTGGGCAAGGGAGACAGAGCGTCGGATTTCCAAACCCTCTCACATCCGGGAGTATTAGGCCTTTACGAACCAAACAAATACCAAAAATGGAATTAGGGGGAGAAGGAGACTCGAAAACGAAGAAAAAAGGAAAAAAAAAGGACGTTACCGAGGTGAGAGAGAGGTCGCCAGAAAATCGGTGAGTAAACGGGCGAAGAAGACGAAGTTTGACCCGAAGGCCAGACTCCCGCGACCCGAACCGAGCCCAATCCACTTCTGTCCAAACTGCGGCCGACGATACTCCCACAGCCTAGTCGCCTCAGCCCAAACCAGAAAGCCCAATTATGGCCTAACCCACCAGCCACGACCCGAGAGAAAAAATCCAACCGACCCGAGATCCGCAAGCCTAGTCCGACACCCGACGCTCACAGCCTAGCCCACCTACACGTTTTCCTACAGCCTAGGCCAACCCATCACTCGCGATCAACCCGAACCCATGCGCTATACCCTAAAACCTACGCCTCGACTCGAGACTGCTGCACACGCATCCCCATTTAGTTGTGCCACGTAGCACGTTTGCAGCGCGACACTCTTCGGCTCCGACGGCTTAATTGGCTCGGCGGCGGCTTCTCGGCTCCGACGGCTTATTCGGCTAGGGAAACCTGTTTCTGACCCGTTTCTCACCGTTTCGACCCTCCCGAACTTAGTTTAGGTCCCATTTAAGGTAAAATAGATCATTTTAAGGTCGTATTTCACAAGTTCAAGTTGGAAATTAATTATGTTTGTGAAATACTAACGAAGGTGTCGAACGATCCAATAAGATCCAACCACCAACGGAAGCGTAGAACGTTTACGAGGAGCTAGGAGCTTACGTATATATTTGAGGGAGTACTTCGGCTAAGGCCTACCAGGTAAGTGGCTCACCCGTCGTAGGTTACGAGTTATTTGTTATGTGTTGGCACGTGCCTGTGGATTCGCACGTGTCATTAAATTGTATGCTAAATTGTTGTGCTTAAGTACATAATCATGTGAACGTGAATGTATGCTATGTATGCGGGTTAGTCCGATGTGATATATAATGCGTATGACGTTTATGTTGTTCTTGAATGATTATGGCATAATTGTATGAAATATTTGAAAGTAAACAGCATGAATTGTATGACATGAAATACGGTAAACTGCTTGGAAATAAAACTCCAACAGTAATATGTATGGTACGTAAATGAAAAATGGGAAATGACATGTAAGCACGAAATGTGACAGTGGGGTTATGTTCATTAATGACAATTGTAGAAGTAATGGGGACCTCATGCATTTTTGTGTGTTCATGCATTTGGGGGGATACCCCTATCCCATCACGAGGGTACGGACGCGTACATTCAATGACACGACAACGATCGCTATGCTTTCCATAGCGTTGCCGTGACGGTTACTAGTTCTAGCGGGTGTCCGGCATAAGGGACTCCTAGAGTATGCCCACCGGATAAGGAAAGTGGCCCAGCGGTGTGCGAACTAGCTGGTGAGCCCATACTCGTACGTATGGGCTGTGTGTACAGTTGGTACACGTCCAAAGCTACCTGTTAGGACAGCGCCGTAGGGAAAATGGAATGAAAAATAGGTCCCATCATCTCATTGCATGTGATTGTTGCATAACCTTGATAGTGGGTCACTTACTGAGTATTCTAGAAATACTCAAGCCTCGTGCTACTTTACTTTTTCAGATAAAGACAAGGCACCCATGTGAGATTGACGGCGGCATCGTACACCCCGGGACCGTGGCACATGCATAGGGTAGGTGTTTTCCATTTCCTAGTATAGGTTAGTATAGGTTGAATTCTATTTGCATCACTAGTATAGCCTAGTATAGGTTGAATTGTAATTGCATAATTAACCTTAGGGTAGTTTAAGTCAATTATTCCAGTATTGTTCTTTTTCCTTTCTTTCCCTTGTATTCGTTTTCTTTTTCACGAGGTAATAAAAGGCGAGTGTAAGTCGCATTTATGATAAGAGCCCATTTAATGTAAATTTTGCATTTCAAGGTATAGTAATGACCTTAGATTAAATAGGTAAAATTTTAGGGTCGTTACAGTTGGTATCAGAGCTCTAGGTTATAGATCTTGTAGACTAGCCTACGATGTAGGCTTGGCATGTTCCATGGTCCCACCGTTGATGCCCCATCTCCGTCAGGTATGTCTTGCATAAGATAAGAAAATGAAATGTCATTGATTGCATATGTTGTTAATTCTCTATAATCAATGCATAGACGCATAGAGCCGTCTTTCTTTTTGACAAACAACACTGGCGCTCCCCAAGGGAATATGCTAGGTCGAATGAAGCCTTTATCTAATAGATCTTGCAGTTGTGATTTAAGTTCTTTTAGTTCTGCTGGTGCCATGCGGTATGGGGCCTTAGAGATGGGTCCCGTTCCTGGCTACAGTTCTATTCCAAAGTCTACCTCTCGCAATGGAGGGATTCTCGAGAGGTCCTCCGAGAAGACATCTATAAATTCGCTTACTAAGGGTACCGTATCTATTGGTTTTTCCTTTCCTTTTGTGTTTACTGCACAAGCTAAAAATGCCCACCCCCCTTGTTGTACCAGGCGTCTCGCTTTCATCATCGATATTTTGTTTTGGGTGGTACCTGTGAAGGTTCCTTTAAACTTAAAGCTAAGTCCGTTTGGAGGTGTGAATATCACCTCTTTCTTATGGCAGTCTATGTTAGCAAAGTTTTCGGCTAGCCAGTCCATTCCTAGTATGACGTCAAAATCCATCCTATCCACTACTTTTAAGACTACGTGGATGGTTTGTCAAGCTATTACCACTTGTCCGTCTTTTACTCTATTTTTCGTAACTAGGTCTACCCCTGCTGGGGTACCGACCGACAATACATGCATTAAGGGTTCCACTACGAACCCTTCTTATTTAACAAATGGTGAAGAAACAAACGAATGGGTTAGAATACTTAAATTAAAGGTGGAGTGTATCTGGGTAATCTAATGCCGCTGTCTATTTACAAAAAGTTAGGTATTGGTAAATGTAACGACCCTAAAATTTTACCTATTTAATCTAAAGGTACCCAACCCTTTTTGGAGTCTACGCCAAAAGGCCGACGTAAAACGCGGGTCTCGATCTGACCCAATAGACACCGAAACTCCATGCAATCTCACAATTTCTTTAAGATACAGTTGAGCCCAGTTGTCTACTGTAT
>CM066975.1:5839632-5854287 GCA_033971965.1 Cucurbita ficifolia | reverse complement strand
AAATTCGGAGGAGGGAGAAGCTCCAAGATAAACCCATTGGTTCTGTTCCCTTTTCCCTTTCCTTTCTTTTTTCTTTCCTTTCCTCCTTCTCCTGCCATTATTTATAACCTCTCTACACCTTCTCAATACCAACGTCAAAAAAGCTCGTTCCTCCTCTAAGCTCTCTAAAGAAGCTCTCTCCTCATATCCTTCACCCCCCTATGCCTGCCAACATCGCTCTCCGGACGTCCTTGGATTTTCCCCTAAAATCATAATCGATCCCCCAAAAACGCTCATAATTTCGGAAATCCATTGTTACAACCCCTCGTTTCCCTATCCTTAAATGATGCCGGCGGTTCGGCGCCGCGATACGGACGCCTTCTTCTCCTCTTTTTCAAAATCGACCTTGATTTTTTTTTCTCCGGCGGGGGCTCGAACGATGAGAGCCTCTCCGTGGCACTTGGAGGCCAACTCGAGAATTCATTCTCTCTCAAATTGGCGGTACACGCCGGAAGCAATCGCGACGCTGCGTCGAGAGACTTTACCGCGAGGAGACTCGAAGAGCGAGAGTTAGTGGAAAGGAGGAGGTTCGCAGGATTCTGTTTGCTGGCAGCGGTGGTTGTCGAGAAAAGAGAGGCATTCTTGGCTGCCGACATCTTTTTTTTTTTTTGACAATGACCGCGAGGGCAAAGCACGACTTGTCGTTGTCGTGCGACTCCTGAGCTTTATTTGAAGAGAGGATCGGGAGCTTCATATCATCATCATCAATCTTTGTTTCCTTTTCCTTTCTTTTTTCTTCTTCCATCATCCCTTTTTCTTTTTCCTATCTTCTTCCTCTTTCTTTTCGTTAAACATCTTTCTTCATCTTTTCCTGCGAAAATGATTATGGGTTTTTGGTTTCCAAAATCTTGCTTTTGGAAGACCTCTCAATTAATGGGAGCTTTTTGAATCGGGACATTAATATGAACGGTGTGAGAGAGATTTGTTCGAAAGAGGGCCAGATGGGGAAGTGCCGAGGTTGGAGAAGGATGAAATATAAAGCCTAGAGGCTATTTAAGATTCTCTAATGAGAAAAAGTAAATCCAATAAAAAACAAAAATTTTCACTTTTGTCTTTCTTTCGACCTTTTTCTATATCCACCACTGAATTAATTTAACATTTTTTTTATTTAAAGTTCCAGACAAGTCAGTTTTTTTTTCCTATTATGGTTCCGCTAAACGTTTTTTATAATCGATTAAAAAAGAGGATATATAAATTCGATAATTTAATTTTTTAGTAAATTTTAAAATAAATAACCGTAAAATAAAAAAAACCCTTAAAAATGCTTATCTACTAACATTGATTAAGCTTAAACACAGTTTTGTAAACAATATACACTGCATTAAGAGAACATAAAAATACGAATAATGGGGACTAAAAAAAAATCCAAAAAAAAACAAATTAACGTTGGGGCAATAAACAAAAAGTGCACATAAAGCGTATTTTGGACGTAAATAATGCCACACGAAATTTTATTGAAAAAACAGGCCAAAAAAAGTATAAGACAACAAAAGAAAAAAATGTATGTTTCATAAACTTGTGTTACCAAAAAATAAATTCAAAACTTTTTGGATTTTCTTTCGCTTTTTAATAAATTTTTTTGGCTTTAGAGGGGAGTTGAGAGAGAATGGTGTGACATAAGATTGTGTTCGTGGGGTTTGAACTTTTGAAAATCAATTATTTGAAACATTGTTGTTATTTTGTTCCTACACTTATTATTAAATTAGTGGGCAATTGGGTTTGGATATTTCTTAATTTAAAAAATTGTAAAGGGGAACATTTAAAAAATTGTTTTAAATTTTAAAAAACAAAGGGGGAATTTTGTTGTGTAAATTACAATGAAGTGCAAATAAAAGACCTTGGAGTACATGGATTTTGTTTTGATGATATAAAAATTCAAAGGAGGGTTGTGACGCATTTTGTCGTAATAAGGGGAATGCAGGATGACCATTTTACCACCATGTCACCAAAAAACAGGTTGAGGAGAAGGAAAGTCAAAGTAAGGTAATGGGGACAAATTTTGATAAAGTTTGAAATATTATTTATTATTTAGGGTATTGTTCCTTCAGGAGTTTTGAAAAGAAAGTGGAATAACCGGAGGTGAAGTTGCAACTGAAGAGGGAGCCAGAGGAGGAGGGAGGGAAAGGGGGAAAAGAGGATTGGGATTTCAAAAAACCCCCCCACCCCCATCACTCTCACTCTCCAATTTTCAAGAAAAACATGTGTGGGGTGGGGCCAAAAAACTACTTTGAGGACATTTATTACCCCACTCTATGTCCACGGGATCATAGCTTCAAAAACTGGTTAATATCTAATATACCATACCCTATTCATTTATCTTATATACACCTCGATCTCGACAAAACGTTTGTGTTGGAAACACTTACGGAATGTTCCCCCCCCACTCCTCACTCTCTTCTCCCTCTCCTCCCTCAAAAACTAGGGAAAACCCTCATGGGAATTTTGGAATTTCGGACCTTTTTTCACAAGTGGCCTTTTTTTTATATTTAATAATTTCCTCCTTCTTATATTGGCTTCTCCATTTTATTTGAGTCGGAGTTTTCGTATTTTTGTGTACCATTACCATTTAATTATAGGTTTTTGCTTAAGATGTTAATTGGTTTGGATGTTTTGAGCTTAGATTTTCATTTGTGAGTGGTGTCCGAATGGAAAAAGAAACGATATGTTAAGGTGTGACCATTGTGTAAATCTTTTCCTTTTTATTTCTTTTGTATCACCAATATTTTGTGTATCCAATTCGTTCCCCTCATCTATTCCTCCGAAATTAGGGTCTTTGCCGAATGTTATAGTATGGAAAATAAAGGGAAACAAAGAAAGGCACGGCTCTTAAAAAAATGGGGTCCACAAGAGAAAATGTGAAAAGTTCAGCAATTTGTGGATCCCTACCCCCCCCCCTTTTTTCCCCTCGTGACTCTCTCGTGAACCACGGTAAGTTGTTTCTGTAAGGCCAGCCTTTTTATTTAAATAAATGTAATTATACCTTTATTTTTACTTATAGGCCTCCTTTTTTTTTTTTTATTGGTCGTCAATGGGTCCTCTATCTAAAGGAGGGGGGAACTCTCTGTTTTTACCACAAAAATAAAAATACAAAACTTACAAGCAAACAGGCCATTACAAACAAAAATATAAAGGGAAAGAAAATTAAAAGTAAAAAAAAAAAAAAAATAAACCTTTTAGCAACAAAAAAACCGAAATATCAACAAAAAACACCGAAAAAACAGCTATCATATAAGGAAGAAATTCAGTTTTCTTTCTTTTAAGTTTTTTAGCACAAAATTGATCCAAAACAAAAAGTTAAATAGATCCAGATGATGTTAGTATCCGAAAATTGTCGACTTGGACGTGGTAGACGATAATTAGAAGGGGAAAAAAAAAGCATTTCAAGCAAATATTTTGAAAGCTGGTGAAATCATAATGTAAAATAAAAAAGTTTCTTAGAAGGAAAAACCTTAGTAAACTTACTACAAAAAATAATTTAAAAACAGTAAATCGATACAAACAACAAGTGACAGTCTTGTCCGCATTAGCTAAATTATTTGAATTGATTTGATTGCATTTTTTCGACAACAACCCATGTTCAAACTTTATTTCACTTTCAATACATTTTCATTTCCATGGGGAACGAAATAATTTCATAGTATTTATTAGGCAAAAATTTTGGTAAAAAAATCCTAGGAGCCTCATGTCCCTCTTTTTACTTAAAACATAGTCCGCAACCCAAACCCCCTAAAAAATGGTATTGCAAATTTCCATCAAAATGTTCCTGTTTCCCCAATTCTGTACCAAACATTTCAACAAAAACCAAAATGCATATAAAAAGGGGGAATGTTTTTCAATGGCCTCAAGCAAAGATGTGTTGTGGTTTTCGCCTGTTCTGTTGACCCAAACGGCATTGGGAACCCATTAAATTGAAATTTTGGCTGGGT
This sequence comes from Cucurbita ficifolia, assembly GCA_033971965.1. Taxonomy (NCBI): domain Eukaryota; kingdom Viridiplantae; phylum Streptophyta; class Magnoliopsida; order Cucurbitales; family Cucurbitaceae; genus Cucurbita; species Cucurbita ficifolia. The sequence continues at coordinate 5,850,322 of CM066975.1, read as the reverse complement.
GGGGACATTGGCCATCACCCCCCCCCCCTTACTGCGTAAACCTTAAATGGTCGGGGGTCCAGGAACTTACCAACCATATTAAAAAAACAAAATAAGCCAAAAAAACAATCCGTGGTATATTTCCTAATCCCATCCTTAAAATAAATCATTCAAAAAAAACTGAATAAGGAAAATGGCTCTTAAATAAAGGAAGGGATTTCCAGTAATGCATTTTTTGAAAAAACCAAAAACCCCATTTTAAGGGTAGGGTAGGATAAAACAAATTCACAAGCTTTGTTGTGGTTGGGCCTACCATCTGCAAATCAGTTTTGCAGTTATTTCTAGACTGTTCCAATGCCCAACTTTTCTCTTTTGGGATCTCTTCTGATTGGGGGATCATGAATAAACAACTTAAAAACATTGTATGAGCTTAAACCGCTGTCTAGGGTCATATTTATTATTGTTGCTATTTTGCCTTTGGGAACTTTTTATGATGTCTTATGCAAATCTCTCCTTCCTCTTATGCACCACCGAACCAGAAGAGAAAGAAGAAACCGGAAAAAAAAAAAGAATGCTATCTTTTTTACAGTACGAAAAGTAAAGGACCACGGGTGCCACCCCATCCCACTGTCAAGATTGTCGGTGGTCGGGTCCAAAAAAATCTCGGGAAAACGTGTTCTGACATCACAAAAAAACAATATTTCCTTCTACTTTCTAAAAAAAGTAACATAAAAAAAACCAACACATTTTCTTTAAAGTTTAACGGGATGAACACAAAAAAAAAGATTTCATCCAAGTCCCGCATATCATACAAGGGCCTTCCATTGCCCAGAGGGATACATAGCCTGGGCAAGAGAAATAGTTATCCCATTGATTCATTTGGCACCCTAGTTAAAAAAATGTTAAAATCAAAGGATAATACGGTAAATTTATTGGCACCCACGAAACCCAATTAAGGGGGAACTATTTAGGGATTTTGACGAGGGAATACTAGTCAGATTTCATTCGTAAGGGAGCCATTCAACAAAGGGCATTTTTTCATGGAATCAAAAAGGAGCCAAAATCCAATAAGATGTTAAGTTGAAGGCATAAAACCATACCGGACCACCCAGAAAACTGTTTTTCCTTGAAAAAGGGGCTGGTAGTTTGGAGTTAAGGTTTGGGGGGGGGGGACGTTGGATTTTTACATCTACCCAGACTTGGGACTTGGCTTGGCTAGGAATCCAAGGGCCACCAACTTTTCATAGCCATAAGAGGACGGATCCCCTGGTTATCCTAAAAACAATATGGTTACTTCCAGGTCTAGAGTGAGTTGGTGTATATTGATGAAGAGCAGGGGAAGTGTGTATATTAACTCCGCACTTTTACAAGGTAGGGGGATTGGGTTAGTTGATTTGGAAAAAACCCATTCTTAATTCCTGCGAAAAAGTGGCCTTCAACAAAAAAGGGTTTTCCTGAATTACAATCCCATCGGAACAAAAAATATTTCCTCTTCAAATCTCTGGCTGGAGCAGGGAGAGGAGCCACGGAGAGAGGGGACAAAAGAGAGAGAGGAGTAGGAGGGAGTAATGACAGGGAAAAACAAAAAAACCAAAAACGGCTCAAAAATTTAGAAATTTACTATTGGGGTTAAATTTGTACGACCACATTTTCCTTCAATCATTACTTAAAAAGGAATTATAAACACATTCCCTTTAAAAAAACAAGGATTGGACAAGGACTTTAAACAGATTGGACAAGGAAAAAGACTATTGGATCAACACGATGAAGCAATGCAAATCATCGATCAAGATTTGGTTCTTTTCCTTTTTTTTCCCCCCCCCCTGGAATGCGCTCCTCAACTTCCACAGAAAATTCACCACATTGCAAACTATATATTTTGCATTACGGCACACCATATGATCATGTGTCCTCAATGATCTTGGAACTAGGAATCGTGCCTCTCCAACTTTCCACAAGGACTTTAAACCAAGCTTTCGGTTAGGCAGGGCTGCCATTTTTTTTATTATTTTTGCATTAGGCCACCACCATTATGATCATGTGTTTCATTTAGATCTTGGAAAACTTAGAAGTTACGGGGTTTTTGCCCTTTCTTGGGATTTTTGTTGGACCTTTTTTTTTCCTTTTTTTTGCGGGGGGCTGCCATTTCCCTTTTTCAAAGCTTAGTTTTTTTTCTTTCTTTTTTTATATTCCGTTCTTTTTTTTTTTTCTCAGGCTGCGTCAGTATAATATTAAACCTCATGGAGTTACTCTTCTCGCTGCCAATTTTGCAAGGAAAGTCCAAAATTTTTGGACACTCATCAACCTGTTGGGACAATACAAACAACAATGGGGTAACCAAAACAAACATAATTAGTGTACCGCATGGACCAAAGGAAGTTGGCAGATCAGTTAATAAAGTCATTCTAAGGTAGGACAAAAATAAAAAAAAAAAACACAGTTGGTGTACTTTTGCCTGCTATCCCCCCCCCCTGTAGCTGATAAATATACAAATTTTTATATAATTCATTTTTACATTGTTTAACCCCAAACTTTTCTTTTGGTCTTTTTCTTTCAAAACTTAATCACAACTTTTTTCAGTTCAATAAAAAAAAACATGACCGAGGAGATTTTCATTTATTGTCAACTATGTGAATAAACACACAGATAGATACCACCTTCCACTCACTCCAGGGTCCACCATGGTTCACGCGATGTCATGTGGGACTCTTGAAATGAATGAAAAAACGAAAAGTGCACTTGGTTTGGGGCCTTATGCAGGGTAAATCTTTATCACAGGAATAGCATTCAAAAAAAAAAAAACTGATAAAATTCTACCCTATCCAGTTTTAACCGTTCATGTACGGCAAGAAAAAAAAAAAGAAGCTGGGATTGGGGAAAAATTTATATAGACTCTGCATACCCGTATCGCCATAAAAAATAAGGCAATTGTAAAATTAAAGGTCGACCGCACAATAGACTTTTTCACTTTTCCTTATGCTTATAAAAAAACTCCTGAGAAGGCATTTTTTTATATCTCTTATACACATTCATAAATCGTAACCATTTACATTTACCAGGACCCTGGTGGCCCCTTCATGTTGTTGATAAAAGCACAAAGGCCTTTGAGAAAAAAAAAAAAAAAAAGACTTTCCCCCTCCCTTTTTTTTTTCTTTCTTCCCCTTTTCCTCCCTTTCTTTTTCCCTTCCCTTTTTTTCCTTCCTTCACCAAGAACTTTTCCCCTTGTTCACCTTTCCAAAAATCTCAGGAAGGAAAATTCAAGAAGGAAAGCCCCATGTTAGGCTTAATTAAACAATTGGGAAAAGAGAAGGGGAAAAAGGGTTGCCTGTAGGCCAATGTAATGATATTTGATGAATCTATATATATATGTTTGGGTGGTAAAAGTATGGGGAAAATTATAAATTTTTCACCCGAAAATTTCTTACGAGGCAAAGGCAATGAAAACGAAAAAAAATTTTCCTGAAAACAAGAAAAGGGGGCAGAAGGGAAGAAGAAAAGGGCCATTTGCATTGTTGTGGGGGGACCAATAAATTGGTTGCCAGGTTCCATGAAAACAACAACGCAATATAAAATGGGGGTCATTTCTTCCATTTTCATCCATTCCATAGCCTCCACAAGTACATCAAATCCGCCAAATTGGCCCTTTTTCATCCCACGTTCAAAGTTTTCCTCCACGGTTTCAATTTTGGCTCCAGGGAGCAGCCGGAAGTGTTTCCTAGGAAAACTGTGATACAAGAAAAGGCTAAATAAAAACAAACTTTAAGGAAAGAATGGCTGAGAAGGGAGTCTGGGACCAAATTCGGGCGAGGACATTCTTACAATTAACACCACAACTTTTTCAAATTCTGCCAATGCTACAAATTATTTAAACTTATTTACATCGGGGGGGGGGACCAATGCCCTTCACAAAGGGGAGGGCAACTAAAAACATAGAAAAAATTAGTGGGGGACCCAAAAACCCGAACTGGTTTTACCAAATCACGCCACAACGAATTCATTTTAATTTATTTCAATAAGCGAAGGTATAATTCCAATAGTTGGATAAATTGTACTACATGATTCACGACTTTTTGTTCCTGTTCAGAACACTTTTTCTCTTTTATTGTTCATTATGTGTGCTTACTGAAACTTCTGAAAAAAAGCTTTCATTATGCTATTTTCACCATTTGATGAAAACAAACTGTATTATTCGTTACTAGAATGGAAGGAAAGATAGAAAAAAGAAGACGGAAATTGGAAATGAGAATGTCTCCCTAGAAATTCTCTTCTTTCTTATATTTCATCCCAATTTTCATAAAGCTAATTTGGAAAGAAACTGCATCCCAGCACTACACTTGACCATTATGGGCTTCCCTCTTCCATATTAATTGGTAATTATAACAATATACCAACTTTTTTCACTATGAACTGAAATCCTCTCAACCATAGGCTGATAAAAACTTAACAAACTTTATTCCCATATATCGACTACAAAACTAACACACCAACCCAGAGCAACCGCAAAAAATATAAAACCAGGTTAATAATTACTTTGCCCTTCCCTAGAAATTCACCACTTGGGGACCTTAGCAAAAGCAAAGAGTATGCTAATATTCATTCCCCATTTAAAAACTATTTACATTGACCCGCATTTCAACGCAACCAAAACCCGTTAACGCTTGCATTTATTATATATTCAAGGCATATGGCCAAAAAGATTAAAACCAACCCCACACCCAAAGAGATAAGTCCCACAAATTTAAGGATGCCAAATTGCTCCTTCAATAGCTTAGCTATTCCCCCCCTCCATCGCTACCCGTCCTACCTACCACCACGCATTGTGTAAAAAAATAAAGGGATGTTTCCCTTCCTCCTTTTCCAATTTTTTCAACGAACAATTCTGTAAACGGGGGACTCCCAAAATGAAGTACCAACATAAGCACGAGGGGGAGGATTTTAGCCAATAATCAATTTTTTTCATAATATTCTGAAAAATCCCAACACCCAACCTGGGTGTGTCGTGTCTGCATTATCTCTGGAAAAAACACACGCAGCAGGGGCACATCACAAAAATTTGTTTTTGCGCAATTTAGCCCTGGGACCTTACCTTGCGCAAAGGAATCTGATTGGATTGGATAAGGTAAAGTAACAATCTGGAAAAAACATTTCCTAAGGGACATGGCTGGGCTGGTCAAAACAATCATTTAAAAAATGCGATTAACTAAATTATTTACATGTCAATGTTAAATCAAACTACAAAAACCATTTTACATCCATAAGCACCTGGTTACATCTGAATTCCTTAGCTTCCACCGGAGGTTTCCAAATCTCCCTTTCCCTTTCAGGACACCTTAGAGGTCTTAGGGTCTTAGACCCTTTGAATCTTGAACTACATTTGCCGCTCAACAGTAGGTTTTTTTAGGCCAAAGTTTCCAATTTTAATTTTTTCAATCAACAAACACAATCCCTTGTTTTGTAGCATCTTCACACATTTCCCCACCACCACTCAATTAATTATTAGTGGCAGGACAAGTAATTTCATCCTTCATCTATCTCTTTTCCAACGATGGTTCGTTTTCCGTTTGTCCACTTTCCTTTTCCATAGGGGCTTATTGTCATCATCTTGGGTAGAGCAGTCTAGCACAAGTCTAAACTTTTACATCATTGAAAGTTCTTCCTCTCTCCAAATTTTGTAATTCCATTAAATCTCATTTTAAACAAGTCAGCCAAAGGATGTTTGAAAACATCCTTCAGTGATATCTTTTCCCAAGAAAATTGGGCATGTTTCTTTTGTGTTAGAGTTCTATCATATTCAATTTCAATCATATGTTGGATTGGCTCTTTTATAATTAACCTACCTAGTCATTCATTCTTTGGGACCCAACTTTGGAACTCCGCAAAACAAAAAAACACCATTTAGTACAAATGGTGGGGAGGGGAGCCCATGGGTGAGCTTAATATATGGGGACTAAATTCCAATGGGGTATTGAGGGGGCGCATGGGGAGGCTAATATAATGACTAAAAATCCTGGGGAATGAAGCCATGGTGAGCTAAGTGGTGATTCTCAACGGGGGTCAACCAACCAATATGCCAGTATAAATTATACCTAGGAATATTTAAGGATAAGCAATATCTAAGCATTCTATCTAGGTAGAAGGTCTTTTAGAACTTGGTTTGCTATTCAAGGAGGGAAAAAAAACGGAGAGGGGCCCGGGGGGGTCTCTTCCTGCCAGGTAGAGGTTACTCTTAAGTAGGTAGCCATTCACCCCATGGTTGCCACTGAAAAACAAACTTTTCTTTCATTCCCGGGTTGCCAAAGGTGTTTCAAACCTTCAAAATGTGCGGGGCACTTAGTTGTGTTTCGCACCGCCTTTGATTTTTTTCATGTCTCCAAGACGGATGGGACAGGATCTCTACGCGTTCATGGGCTTCTCACTTGGCAGGTGACTGGGGGGAGGTGACAACGAAGGGAAAATTTTACAGTGTTCTACATTTTGTAAAATTTAAAAAAACTTACTTTTGATTTTAAGAAGCGAAAAATGCCACAATTTTTATTAAGTGAAAAACGCTTTAAAACTTAGACATAGGAGCCCGTTTCAATTCATTTTTGCAAATTTCTATTGTCCAAGTTCCAAACCTTCGGAGGTACAAAATATTTGAGTTAATTTGTTTGTTTTTCATGTCTGAGGGCTTAAGTGACATTCCAAAACCAAAACCAATTGTTATTTATAGAGAAAAAGTGTGGGAAAAAAACAGCTCCGTCGGGTAAGATATTTCAATTCAAAGGGGTAGAGGTGAGCGCAACAAGGCCTCGAAGTAGTATTTTGAGGGGGATTATCCTCAAAATTCTTAAAATACGAAAAACGACCCAATTTGATAAAAACCATTTTCAAACTGCATTAAAATCCCAGTTATTACTAAGATTAAAATAAAATCATTATCATCCATTATTTTAAAAAATTTAAAAAAACACATTTTTTCATAATGCTCTCCAACTTTTGAAACTTAACATAAAGGAAAGAATTCTTAAAATGTTGGGTCAAATTCAAACAAACACCGTTCTTATATTATCCACAGACAAGGACTAACTAGTCTACTCGTTCTATTTTTATATTTCTTTTACGTTTTTTGTTTACCAAGTTTTTTTTTTTTTTTTTTTTTTTTTTTTTTTTTTCTTTTTTTTGTTTGTTTTTTCTCCCTTTTCTTTTTTTTCTTTTTTTTTTTTTTTTCCTTTTTTTTGTTTTTTTTTTTTTTTTTTTTTTTTTTTTTGTTTTTTTTTTTTTTTTTTCTTTTTCTTTTTTCTTTTCTTTTTTTTTTCTTCTTTTTCTTTTTTTTTTTTTTTTCTTTTTTTTTTTTTTTTTTTTTTTTTTTTCTTTTTTTTTTTTTTTTTTTTTTTTTTTTGAATAATTATATAAAAAAAAAAAAACGTAGGCCAAATACAAAGATGATTAGAAGAGTCCTAAGAATACATGTAATTAACAGCTATGGGAGATAACAGCATTTTTTTTATTTTTAATTAATTTTACTTAACTATATATAATATTATTTTTACAACAACAAAAAATGTGTGATTCAATTACGGTCTGGAACGTGTCAGAAGTTTTTCTTTTCTAGTTCAATCTCTCTCTCTCTCTCAATACACACAATATAACCATAGCCAGTAGCCACACCCCCTCACCCTCCCCCCCTAAAAAAAAACGATGTACAGGCAGACAATCTTGGATCCTACACCAAAAACCCAACCACAGAAGAAGGCATTTTCCACCAAATAAAGAAAAAGACGAGTTCAAGCAATTCACACGAAAGGTTCCAACATTATTTTCACAAAACCAAAAAACTAGTCCCCCCCACCCTGACCTACAAAAAAATCCAAGTATAGCAATTTTAGATTTTTCAGGAGCAAAAACCGAAATCCTCATGGAAACAACACACAACAGAAAACCAAGGAGTAACAGAAAAAGGAAAATTACATCAAACGCGGGAGGGAAATGCAAAAACGCAAACAATATATAATTGCGAAAGGGGGTTCAATTTTCAAATAAAAGTTTTAAAAGTATTGAAACAATTAAAAACAACACAAGTTTCCCATCAACGATCCAATGAAAAATATCGATGAAATAGTCAAATCAGGAAAAAAAAAAATCGAAGGATGTTGAAAAGTGAAAGAGAAAAGCTTGAGATCAATCAATTTTTGGAGGAACAGATTTAAAAAAGGACTAACTAACCCAAACAACACTCGAGGCCCCTCCTGAAACCAAGCGTTTTCAATAGATGATGAATAAAAAAAATGGCCTAAACCTACGAATCAGGTAGCAAGGATATCTGATCCGAAAGAGAGTAAAAGGAAAATGGAACACTTGGAAAAGAAGAAGAGAATGTCTAAGAAGATAAATGTGGGGAACCGGAACGAGGGGAAATAAAAGAGGTTATTTGTTGGGAAAAACTCGAAGGTTTTTGTGGGAAATCGGATAGGTTAGAAAAAAAGGGGGCAAAAAGCAAAAAAACAAACAAAAATAAATTATTATTTTCGGATAAAATTTTGAACCCATAGTAACTAATTTTTTTTTAATGGGGGCCCTTTTCCCCTTCATACGAAAAAAGAAAAAAAATAAATTGGGCCCTCCAATTCTGTAAGGAAAAACCCTTTTCGGCAACTTGGGCCCTCAACTTCACTTTTCCTAAAAAAAAATTTAAGCCCGTTTAAGAAAAATTTGTGTGGGATTGGTGGTTTTCCCTAAAATATTTTTTTTGGTAAAAATTTTTCTAAAAATTCCTCTCAGCCTTTTTAAATGTATTAGGGAATTCGATTAATAAAACAAATAATGAATGCTTTTCTAAGGACTCTAAAAGCTCTAAATACTAAATTTGGTACCCGGGGTTTCCCCCCTGAGCAGATCATCGCGCTAGCAGATTATTTGTGCCCCTACTGACCATGGGTACAGTTTGGTTCATTACATATGAAACCAAATCAGGTTTTTTCCCCAACAATTTTTAAAAAAAAAAATTCCGGGTTTAAAAACCGAAAGATTCACACCCTTTAAAAATATATTTAAATAGGGTTAGGTTTTAAAAATAAGAAGTTTGGATTAATTTGAAAAAATATTTATAATAACAAATTATGGGGTTATGGAAGAGAGGAAAAAAGTAGTTTTGGAAACCAAGTAGAAGTTGACCTTAAAAATAAAATATAGCATATAAATAGAAGCTAGAATGGATTTGGCATGTCCAATTTAAATTCATGTATTTATTTTAGGCATAAGTTTTAATTTAAATATTAAAAATAAAATAAAAAATTGCCAAAATAAATTAAAAAAAAAAATAAAATAAATTAAAAAAAGGCATTTAATTGGGAAAGGTTTGGGAAATTTTTAATTTTGGTATTAAATCTCCAATCTGACGCCGATCGCATTTCCAAATTGTCCCCCCAACCAACTGCCTTCCCTCTCAAATTTACCTCTTTGCATTTTTATGTGTAAATACCTTAAAAAAAAACCCTTCCTTTCTTTTCCCCTTTTTTTTTTTTTTTTTTTTTCATTTATTTTGAAAAATGAAGTTTACGGTAAATATAATTATATATCGGATATTAAAAAAATTATTCAATTTTTTTTTTAATTTAAATTGCCTTTAAGATTAAAAAAAAATAAAAAATTAAAAATAAAAAAAGATGAAGTCCAGAGTTGGAACCTTCAGGTCCCTGACTTTCCTTTTTTTTCCAATTTCGTCTTTTTAGGGTTTTTAATCTTTTGTACTAAATCCCCTTTTCCTTATTTTGGAAGATTGAAATTCAAAATAAATTCAAGAAAATATTCATTCAGGGTGGGGATGGGAAAAACACCCCTTTTGCACTTAATTCCTATTTTATTTTTTACAAAAATTTAATTATATTTAATTTTTTGTTACTTTATTTATTTTTTAGTATGCTCCCCCCAACACTTTTCTTTCACCCCCATATACGTATTATATATAAATGGAATTTAAAGGGCATTTCAAAAAAACAAAAATTAATTTAACTTTATACTTGATTAAGATATAGAAGGATAGAACAGGGGGGACTCTCTACCTTGGGATTTCACAGAAATTAAAAAATAGTAAAAAAATAATAATATAAATAAAGATTTGTAGAACAAGTACCGGAGTTAAATTTGAGTTTAAATTTGTGGTTTAAACCATGTGTTTTTCTGCAGGAAGAACAAAAAAAAAAACATAAAAAAAAAAAACAAAAGAAATTGGTGGGCTGGCCTCTTTTCAATTATCTAAAATAAAATTAATATTAATTTCAGCTTTCATCAAACTCTATTTATTTTTCAAAAAAAAGGAAAAAAAATGGGCCACTTCTCTTACAACCTTTTGGTCCCAACAACAAACAGGTTAACACGGCCATTTTTCCCTTTTTTCAATTTTTTCACATCTAAAATAACAAAGAAAAAATAATTAAAAGAAAAAAAAGAAACATTTTTAACCCCAAATGGGAAGTTTGAAAGATAGTTTTTGGAAGATTTAGGGGGATTTATTCTTTTTTCTTTAGATCTTTTCCCACCCTGGGCGGGCCGGGCCCCCGTGGGACGGAGGAGCTGAAGCGGCGGGGCGCGCCGTCATGGGAGGAAATTTCGTCAAGCAAAAAACAGAGCCTCTTGGCATTTTGGGGCATTTGGGGTTTCATTCTCCCATTCCGACAGGGCATCTCCCACGTACATGAGGCACCGAGGGGCGCAGCCCCACCAGCCACCATCG
>CM066975.1:5777132-5832132 GCA_033971965.1 Cucurbita ficifolia | reverse complement strand
AATACAATGTTTAATTTTCTTTTTTTGTAGATTTTTTCTATATTCGTCCATAAAGATATATTTGTAACTGGATTCCCCTTTCTCAATGTATTGCATCTTATTAGAATAAAAAAAAAAAAAGAAAAAAAAAAAAAGAAATTGAAAGGTATGTTTAAAATTAGGACACGGTTATACCACAAACAATAATTACAGGAGATATATATCTGTTGAATCCTATTTTAAATAATCCTCTCTATCAACAAAAGAAAAAGTTGACGCCTCATTTTTCTGGATCCTCTCAATAATGAAATTTTAATTTTCCTCTGTCTTTTTTTTTGCTCTCTCCTTAAAAAAGTCAAAAACTTTTTCAAAAACAACATAAAATATATAAAAAATCTATACTTCTTTAGCTTTCGCTCAATAACCTATTTTGAAGGGAAACACTAAGAGTAGAATTAATCAAAAAATATATATATAGTGAAAACATTAGAATGGAGAAAATAATATTGAATAGGAAGCTTTTTTAGGAAGCTTTTTTTTTTTTTTTTTTTTTTTTTTTTTTTTTTTTTTTTTTTTTTTTTTTTTTTTTCCGTATTCCATAGGATAATATTATTTTGACTTTATAATCTTTAATTAAAACCAACCCTAAATTGATTGGTTCAAAATTTGATGGGGAATAATGAAAATTTAGGCAAAGTTAAAAGGAAAACCTTGCATAAAAAAATTAGACCATATTGTATATTAGGGAAATTCAAGTTGGGAGTGTAGAATAAATACACCATTGAATTTGGCAATAATAAAATATGGTGTTTTCTGTTTCTCCTTCCTTTTTTCTAATTATCGATAAACCCGTAAATTAAATAACAAATCACAACAATATTGAAAAACAATAGTAAATACAATATTAATTATAATGCACATCCATGAGTGCGTGAAAAATGATATTCATCAATGTGAGCCCAATATCTATATATATATATATATATATATTTTCCCTGATAGGTTCGGTTATAAAACCCAATGCTCTCATGAAAAATCAATAAGTCAACTTCCTAACCTCCTCTCCTATTTCACATTCCCTATGCTTTCTTTCCTTTTTGTTTTTTTTTTTTTTTTTTTTTTTTTTTTTTTTTTTTTTTTTTTTTTTTTTTTTTTGGTCAAAACAACCCTAAATATTATTAATACAACATTCTATCTACCTTTATCTCTTATAAAAAATTTATAATATATAAAATAAAATTTATAATCATCGGGTCTTCTTTTCTCTTCCTCTTTCTTCTTCTGTTTGAATGACAGAAACTATATTTTTTCCCTGAATAGGTATTTTGAAGTGCCCAACGAGTACTTTGAACATACATGGTTTGTTTCCCTCCACTCAAAAACATTATTTTTTTTTTAAAATCCAACACAGTCATTTCAATTATGTTTGGTGTGAGATTTTTCCACATTGATTAGAAAGGGGAAACGAAACATTTCTTTTTTTATTTTCTTTACAACATGGTGTCGGAAACTCCTCGTACAAAACAGACACGTTTAATTCTACTTCTACTAGCAGTGGCTTGAGATGTTATTATTGTTTGTCTTCATCACCCACAAATTCACTCACAAAAAATATGCTTACTCCTTACCCCTACTTACACTAATACAAAACCCTCCCCAGAAAATTAGCCCAACACAAGATATTGTTCTACTAAAGCATGCTTAACCTATGAAGTTCTTTTTAATAATATTGCATAAAATTAAAATTAAAAAAAAAAAAAAAAAATTCACAAGGCCCTCAACTGTAAAACTTGGAAATTTTTGAATATTGAAACAAAGCCCCATCCATTCCCCTCCCCATTGAATGGAAGTAAAGTGCATTTTAGGTTAGTAGCATACCATAGAGCAGCACACATAAAAATCTCTCTGGGTACAGAGAGAGCACCAAAACATATATACATAAATAGCAGTTTGTGTTGTACAACAATTTTATTTAGTTTTATATATTTTCCAAATAATAGTAAATCTTTCTATTTAATTTCAATGGCCCACCTAAATAACACTCAACTTAGCTTATTATTATAGAGGCGAAGATTTTTTTGATATATATAATTATGAGTGATGGTTAGAGTTGAAAAGGAAGTACACCAATGTGTACATCTAACAGTTAAGTCCTAATCCAAAAGGTAATAAAACAGAAACGGTTTTTTTCCTTTCCTCTTTTTTTTTCCTCCTTTCTTCACTTTCTCCCTTTTTTTTCCTTCCTCCCTTCTCCTTTTTTTTCCCCGTTTCCTCCTTTTTTTCCTTCTTCCTCTTTTCTTCTTCCTTTTTTCTTTTTTTTTCTTTTTTTCTCTCTTTTCTTTTCTTCTTTCTTCTTTCTTCTTTTCCTTTCTTTTTTTTCCCTCCTCTTCCTTCTTTCTTTTTTTTCTCCCTCTTTCTTCTTTCTGTTTCTTCCTTTTCTTTTCTTCTTTTTTCCTTTTTCTCTTTTCTTCCTCCTTTTCTTTTCTCTTTCCTCTTCTTTTTTTCTCCCTCTTTCTCCCTCTATTTTCTCGTTTTCTTTTCCTTTTCTCCTTCTTCTTTTTCTTTTTCTTCTTCTTTTTCTTTTTTTTTTTTTTTCTTCTTCTTTTTTCCTCCATAACAGTGGTTTATAATAGGAGAAAATGAAGGAAACTTCATTGTTTTTTCTAAAAATATGTAAGAGTCTTCAATCATAGCTCTTCACATCAAAATCACATCAACAGCTTTTGTGTAGGATTCCCCCACAAAAGATATCTCTAAGGGTTTTATTAGAAGGATTGCATTCCGAAGAAGATTTCACAGGTTTTTCTCCTTTCTCCTTCCTCCCTCTCTTCCCTCTAAAGGCTTTCACTTTCAAGACCCATACAAAACTAATAACTAAAAGGTTAATTATGCTTGAAAAACTCTCTAGCTTTCCTTATAATGGTCGAAAACCGAAAAACTTTTTACTATCTTTTATTTACTTCGATATTCATTTTAAGCAAATTCTCCGCGTCCACCATAAACTATAAGCCAATATCTACTAGCGGTAAATGACTATCAGTCACCTTAACCTAAAAAAAAAAACTTAAAAACTTAAAACCTCAATTTTAATACATATAAAATACAATAATAAAAACCTATCAGTCCACACTTCACATATCTCAAGACAAGCAATCACACACCTGAGGAACAAACCTAGCCACCTGAGGGAATGGGAAACTCTCCTCCCTTCTAGACTGAATTCTCTAAGCCTACCAAAATGTTTTTCACCCAGGAAATCCCATAGATAATTGGGTCCTCTTTTTTTCTTTTTTTTTTTTCTTTTTTTTTTTTTCGACTTTTCTTTTTCTTTCTTTCTTCTTTTTTTTTCCCCTTTTCTTTTTTTTCCCCTTTTGTCGGAGATTTCTTCGTTTCCCCTCAAAAGATTTTAAAAAACGTTGCCTATGAGGGGAGAGATTTTTTTCTTCACATCCATCTTTTCACATACCCTATACAGAATGCTTCGTTCTCTCCCTCCTCTTTCCTCTCCTCTCCCCAACCTTCTTTTTTCGGAAAAGGCTTCACCCCCTTAAGATGTTTAAAACCGTGTCCTATTAGGGAGAAGGTTTTCACCCCACCCCACAAGACCCTTATTAAAAGAATGCTAAGCCGTTTCTTCCTTCCTCCTCAAACCAATGTGGGATCTTCCACAATAATTAATCCCTTATCAAAGAGTGGGGAAGTTTATAAAGAATCCCAATGCCATATCTTTGATCCTCTCGATATATAATAACAATAGTTATTAACAACAATATGACAACTCTAATTGTTTAAAAAAGCATTGAAAGAAAATTGAAAAAAAAACCTGAAAACATTTCAGTTACCTTTTAGGGCAAAACTTGCAGGGAAAAAGAGAATAGAAAACTGGAATTTTTTCAAATTCTTTTTTCTTCATTCCAACTTTTTTTTTTGTCCTCTCTTTACAGCAAATCCTCTCTTTTTTCAGGACATATGTGGTTTCTGGTCTGTGAGGCGTTTGGAGACTGCTTTTCAACAAATCAAAAGCTCGTTCTCATACTGTTTGCCTCCACTCAAAAATTGGTGAGGAGAACACGATCAGTAACAGCAGACAGACCAAGAAACCCAAGTCTTGACATTACAAACACAAGTGTTTGTTGCTTTCCAAAAGTAGTAAATTACCCGTTCTTGGCCTAAAAGACCATAGCTGCATATACATGGCTATGCATCAATATAACTCCATAAATTATACACAAGAAACAAGAGAGAACATAATCAAGCAGAAGTTTGATTCCTAATGGATTCTACAAACAAGAAAGAACTCGGAATAAAACTTCCGCAACGTTCTTCATTCTTTCATCAAATTAAGCATTCGAGACGTAAATTGAAACATAAATACCCAAAAATTGGAAGTCTCCAGAGGGAACCTGGAAACCTCTACTCTGCTGATATCTGAATAATTTCAAGTGCTTACCCTATAGCATTCAAATGAATTCCATTTCCCCCCGAGAGCTATAATTCAACACACGAAAACAAAAGACACTGAAAAATATACGCGACATTTTGGTACCTAACCCTGTTCCCAAATTTTTTTTTTTTTCTTTTTCCTCACCTTCCACCAGAAAACCCAGGAAGAAATATCGAGGCAGAAATCGGCCCCCGAAAGAAATTCCATCCACTACAGTGAACCATGGGGGAGAAACAGCTGAAAACAACCCAATCGAAAGCAATATCCCCGCAAAAGAATGAAATATAAGTATAAGAAGAATCTCTGGAAGAAATATAGGAGTTAGAAATAAATTACAAAAAACCCACTGGATCGAACAGCGCATCTCAGTTTTTTAATCGGAGTTGGATTTGTTCGAGTTTGAGCTGCTGCGAATGGCGTCGCATTGGGCTGGATTGAGCGAAAGAAGTGAGCCTCTGGCCGGCCCACCATAACCAGCGAGTCTGATTTTGTACAAATATAATCAATAATTAATCTGAAGCATTAAACGAGGACAGCCTGTTTTAAGAGAAGAAGTTAATTGGGCCTATGTTTTGGGGATTATAACATCTTTTCTTTTCAACGAACTAGATTGGTCTTTATATTAATGGGCCTATGGTTTTGGGCCTGCCAAGGAAGAGGAATTAGAAAAATATGAAGAGAGGGGAGGAGGTGACAGGCGGCCAGTGGCAAGGAGCGGGGGAAAAAAGTTTTATTTTTTTTAAAATTTAATTTTGCCACCACCAACTTCCATTTAAGGTGTAATGGATGATTTTATTAATTTAGGACCAAAATCAAGTATATATATGAAAACGTCAGAGATTTTCAAAATTGTTTTGTTTAAATCAAATAAACCCCCTCTTTTTTCTTAAGAAAGAAATACAATAAAATATAAGTCAACCACAGAAAGCTATTTAACACAATTCCTATTAAAAAATTATTATTTTGACATTAAGCACAACAAAGTTGGTAACTGATATATGTTCACCGACTATCCTTTTATTTATTTTTTTCAAAAAAAAATTCATTACGTGATCGAGAGAACCAACGTCGTGACAGTAATTGACTGATTACAAAACTACTAAGAAAATAAACCAACATTACATCTAAATCATCACCAAAAAAATAACTTATTAATAAATAAATAATAAAAATAATTTTTGTTAAAATATTAGAGAATAATTTTAAAAGCAAAAGAAGTTTTCAAATACTTCTGGAACAAGGCAATTAGGCTTTTTTTAATTATTGACTAAAAAATGTAAAATGAAAGTTTCTTCAAAATAATAATTTTAATTATTTGCAACCATTTTAAGAAAAGTTTTTGAGATGGGTTCGTCAATTGCCAAGCTATGGTTCAATAATTGATTTAGGCCGATTTAAAAACACCATAAATTTCTTTAAACTTTAATTTTAAATTATAAAAGATTTAAAAAAATAAAAATGATTGTGTAAAAGCGCACGACGCCCACTGTTTTTGTGAATTCTAATAAACTGAATTACAGATAAAGAAATAATAACTACAAATCTAAACATACATTAATAAAAGTAAATAAAGTACGTAACGTAAGTGTGACGTTAAAAAAATTTCTGAACAATTTTCTCCCTTAATTTTTTTTTTTAATACTTTCATGAAAGTTAATTACAATACAAGGAATAAAACATGTGACCTGACTAAAAAAATGAACCAAAAATAGGTGGATGACCCAAAAGTAAATGTGAGCTGACTTAAAGATAAATGTGAGGGCGCTTTCTGTATCCTCATAATAATAGATAATAATAATAATATAATAAATAACCGAGGAGGGGAAAAATAATTTAGTTTGATTCAGACAAATCTGTCCTCTATAAATTCTGAATGGCACCCTCACAAATCACCAAGCTCGAATAAATCCAACATCTCAATCCCTCTCCTCTCATCTTTTCACCTCCTCTCTCTCTCTCTTTTTTAAAGCTTACGAATCCCATCAAATCCACCTTAATCTCCTCTCTTTTACTCTCTTCTCATCTCTCGCTTCCCTTAATTTCTGACTTTCTTTGTTCAAGAAGATGAGTCTTACTTTAATTCCTCTGGCTAACTTAACTTACTCCTCTCAGGAAGGTATCAATGCATTTTCCATTCTTTTCAAATAAAAATAATACTAGATTAATTCATTAATTATATTGGCTAGCCTGTGTAATTTCGGCTTTTTTTTTTTTTTTTTTTTTTTTTTCAGAACTGGAAGGCAAGGGTGGCGATCATCACCGGCGGTGCAAGCAGCGGAATCGGAAGCTAAGCACACAGTTCTGAATTTTCCCTTTTTTCCCACGAAAATGGAGGCCAAACTCGTCCATCAATCGCCGATATCCAAGATGAAAGTCGGGCCAAATTCGCTAATCGCTGAACGGAACTCGGCGAACGTACTTAAGCTATATCCCACTGGCGGAGAAAGGTGTGTCCAGGAAGAAGACGTCAGCAATCTAGTGGGACGCTGCCGCTGCGTCTGGCCGGCACGGCAAAGCTGGACATCATGTACAGCAACGCCCCCCAACACGCCCCGGCGTCAATCGACCGTCCGTTTAGCGGAATATTGGACGTTACAAAACGTTACAAAATTTGACTTGGACAAAGGTAGTATTTTAACAATTCGCTTAACATCCATAAATAATCTAACACACTCAGCGACAGCAGCCTCATCATCATAATTGGAGGACAAAATAAAAATAAAAAGCTTTATTAATTTGACCTATTGACATAATGGCGAAAATAATACTAAAGTTTTTAAAAATACTTTCCAAAAACTAAGTTTTTTTTTTTTTTTTTTTTTTTTTCTTTCTAATTTTAACTAATTTAACAAAAATACTACTTACTTACATACCATTAATGTGAGATTCACATTGGTTGCCGAGAGGAAGAACAAAACACTTCACTTTGAGGGGAAGTCCAAAAAGAAAAAATCTAAATAATAGAACAACAACGATCTGCTAGCTAGCGATGGACTTTTAAACCTAATTTTGGGCTGTTTACACCTCCCCATGATATCTAATACATGATAAAACCAGACACACCGAGGCGACCATGGCTAGTAAAAGGGAGGTTGAGCTTCTAGAAGTGAGAGGGGGTAAACAATAAGACATGAGATAGTGTGTCAGCAAGGACGTTGGGGCTCCAAAAGGGGGTGGAATTGTGAGATCCCACACATCGGTTGGAGAGGAGAACGAAACATTTTAGATCCCAACAATCGATTGGGGAGGAGAATGAAACATTCTAAGGTGTGGGAAAAGTCTAAATAGAATATAATATCTGCTACCGTATAACCGTGGGCCAGAGTCGTTACAATTAATTAATATTAAATTTAAAACTATGGGAGTTTTTTGAGTAAATGGATACTAAAGGCAGTTCGATTCTGAAGCTTGAAGAATAAAATGGGTAATTTTGACTTTTGTGAGGCTTGATATCATCAATTATTGTATTATTAAATGACATTGAAGGTATTGGGGGTGAACGTGATATGGGGGGCATTTTTGGGGGGCAAAAGGCATGCAGCGAGGGTGATGATTACCCGAGAAAAAAAGGGTGCATTTTTTGTGTTCACAAACCAGTGTAGCCACGAACATTGCAGGCCTCAAGGCCTCTCAACGCAGCGCACCCATGAGCAGACGACGCAGCCTTCCAAATGTGCAGTTTTGGGGTTGGAACCTTTTAGGAACCTAGGCGGCCCGACTTTTTGGCCAGCACGGGATTAGAGTCAATTGTGTGTCGCCCCCTTTCGCCCCTTTTCGTCGCCGTGGCCACTGGGATTGGCAGGGCGGGCCCAAAGACCCGATTGCAGGCAGAGGATTATGGAGAACATTTGGTCAACCCGCTGGGCGAATCTCAAGGGTTGCGTCCTCAAAGCCAATGAGCCAATGACATAGCAGTGCTGTGCGCGCCCTACTTAGGCTAGTGACGATGCCAACTAATGTGAGTGGGGCTCAATCTTGTGGTCGATGGAGGCTAACAGTGTTTGGTCAATCCTTCCATTGCTTATGACCATAAGCACCTTGGGGCTGAAAATATGTATGTGATGCCTTTTTATTTTTAACCACTTGGAATTTGAAAGTTTGAAGTTGGGGGTTGATGATTAAAATAATACCCACTTAAATGAGGGTTGTTTCAAACTCAAGTTCAAATTTCTGAAGTGCTAGCCTTCGTGTGTTTTATTTTGGTCGTTGTACTATGGGTGTTTAAATGGGTGTTTAAAGTAAACTTTTGTATGCGCTTTTTCAAGTGTCAAAATTATCAAGTAAATGGCTTTATTTCATCTTTATGTCACTTTATTAGATTATTTACCTTACTTCAACCTCCATTTCGCATTTATTAATAAATTAGATTCGCAAATAGATAATTATACGAGAGAACAATATAACCTAATAAGTGACAATTAATTTATAATATTTTAGAAATTAAAATGAAGATGAAGTAGACAGACGGGCGAAATCGTCATTTCACTCTCTCAACTTCATCAATAATCAATAAAGAATAGAAAGTAGGAGGTAAGACGTTTGGAGATCTTATTTCCCTCTCCTCCCTCTATTGTTGGCCACTAATACAAGAGTTTGTAGTTATTATTTTCAAGCCCCTTATTTTATTGCTTTGTAACAAATTTGTTGAATAGCATGGTGGGTGGCCAATGTTTATGGCGCCAATTTATGCCGACAAAGGCACCTAATTTTTCAGGGTAGTTCAAAAATTTTTTTTAATTAATGTTGGGAGTTTAGATTAAACTTATACCAAAGCCCCCATCAATCATCAAATTATATGGCCACTCACATATACGCGACTCTCATCTCACTCGCCAAGAACAAAGCCGCATTCGCCACATCCCTCAGTCCCAAGAAGCGTAATCCTCGTCCTTTCATTAAACCCCTTTCAAAATTGTCCCGCCATTGAGGTTCATAGCCGCCTCAAACTCCTCACAACCCTCCAACCCCACAAACCTCGTAGCAACAACGGCGTCAACCCATCGCAAAACGAGCGACAAGAAAGCAGTTCACCCTAATCCCAAACTGCCCCCCCACAACTCCACCGCCGCGTTCTTTTAGTAAAGCCCGCCGGTCCCTACGACCGCATGCTTCGAGCAAGTGTAAGCGTGCGAGGCCGAGCCACCGGACATACGTACGCCAAGCTCGCTGTCCGATATATCGACCACCCCGCGGTTTTTTGACCGGGATCATTTTGGCCATGCGCTGCATGTTTGATGGGCCGAGGAACACCCCCGCTTTGACGTTGATATTATACTAAGGACCTCGTTCGAGAAAAGTCTCTGTGTTTGTCGTTGTCGATGATTTCGCGGGCTTGCTCGGGTCGGCTATGTGCCGGCGTTTGTTTCATCATGATGTCTAGCTCTTGCCGAAGGCTTTGAGACGGCGGCTTCCCAAACAAAAACAACGGCAACAAACGGCAGCTTTGATTTGGGATTCTTCGTCTGGTGAACGTCGCAAGTGGGACGTAGAAGAGGAAGTTGTTGTGGCCGCCCGAGTTCGGTGGCGCCTAGTGCGTGGCCGGGGGGGGGGAGGGTGGGTCTTGGATATCGTATCGTTCGGCCGATACCCTACTTAACTTTTTGGGCCCGTGGTGGACAAAGAAGTTTGGCTGTGCATTTTTTCCGCCTATTTCCCCACTTTTTATTTTGCTTGCCGCCGCCGCCGTTTATGATTGCTACTTTTTTTTCTTCCCTCAGCCTGATGGCCTGATAGTAATTGGAGAATAGTGGGGGGGTGGGGGGGGGGGGGTGTTATTGATTAGTGGTTGACATTAATAATGATACAATCAACTCTCTAAAAAAACCCTTTGTCTTTATTTTTATTTAAATAAAACTTTTTAAAATGAAAAATTATTGGATTTTTAAAATTTTGATCTATATAAGGTCTTTGATACATTTGATTCCTCAATTTGATAAAACTTTAAACCAGTTTTAGTATTTAAAAAACTTTAAAATTTATCCTTTTAATCCCTTCTTCTTTCCTTTTTCTTTGTTCTTTTCCCTTTTTTCTTTTTTTTTTTGTTTTTAGTAAATTTTATTATAAATGAAAGGGAAACAATTTATTATTATAATGAAATGAAAGGATGTTGTAATAAGTCCATTGGACATAAAATAAAAAATTTAGGTATAATTAGATGTTGTTATTAAAAACACTATTTGATAATTTTAGAAATTTAAAAAAAATTTATATGCGTAAAATTTTATTTTGTAAAAATTACAAAAAGATTATATTTGTGCAAAGATTAGTATTCATATATTATAAATGAATACACGTAATATAAATGGAAATGTGATAGGGCTCAGCCGGGGCGCCTCTTTATGTTTCATCTTTGTTTGAAAACTTTCCCCTTGGGTAAAATTGATGTTGTTGTCAAAATATATTATTTAAAAAAAAAGGAGAATATGTGTTAGTTTTTTTTAGTGTATTGATGAATTATGTGGGTTTGGGAGAGAAGATGATGGAAAAAAAACACCACATAAAGTTGGGGGTAGATCTACATGTTCAATATGAAATAGCAGCAAAAAGGGATCCTGTAATTTTTTCTTTTTTTCTATAATTCCATATGATAACAACGTATCATTGCAGATTCTTAGATTATGATCATCTGGGTTATGCCATAGAGTGAGTAACAAAACAGGAAAAGTTGAAAAATCAGATATTATGATCATCCCATCTGGGTTACCTCCTTGGTGCTGGTTGTTGCAGAGGTAAGCTGGTTTGCCATGTCGGTGTGTCTTTTCCCTTCTTCCTTCTTTCTTCTTCTTTCTTTTCCTTCTTCCTTTTCTCTTCTTCACACACAGAGAAAGGGGGGGGGGGGGGGAGAGCGGAGAGAGGGAGTGGATGGGGTTAAAAAAAGGGAGAAGGGGCAATTTTTTAATAATGGGAAGAAAGGTTTGAAAGATTAGACGAAACAAGGTTGGTTTAAAAAAAGCATTTCATTAATTGTTTTTAAAAACCTGGAGCTCTATTTTCAATTTTGTTTGATACCGACAGAACAAAAACCAACAAAACAAACGATCATTAGCTAGTTATTTTGGGGAATCTTAACCCTTCAAAGAGATTAACGCACTGATTAAATTACACTTCCGCGACCTTAATAAAAAAAACCAATTTTAAAAACAATTTTTCATGTACCCTTTTTTTTTTGTTTGAAAAAAAAAAAAAAAAGATAGTATGGAAAAACAATTATAATTTTTTTTTGTGCGAGTTCAATTAATTATAAAAACATATTCATTCTCACATTAATATAAATAAATGCAAATCATTCAAATTTATTATAAAATACAATTTCAATATTCATTCATTAATTATATAAAAAAATAAATTTCATTACTTTTTTTTTTTTTCTCCTCCCAAAGTAGAATAAATCCATCAACTAGATTTTTTTTTTATTTTAATTTTTTTATTAAAAGTAAATGTATTTTTTTACATTAAAAGTAGAATCATAAATTATGGAAAATAAACTCTTTTCAACATACAATATTTTTCTTATTTTTTCTTTCCTGGCTTTCTTCTTATAAAAAATTTCTTAATTTTTTTTTTTGCTTCACAACCAACTTTTCCGAAACTTTAAAATAGTTTTAAATAATAAAGCATGATTTTTGGCCTAACAATCTTATTAATCCAACCCTAACTTTAACTTTCAATTCTCCAAGATAAATCCTCACTCTTATGTCGAGCTTATTTATTAATCTTTCTTATTTTTTTTTTTTTTATTTCTGACACTTTAACTCATATCGACAAATGCATTGTACATTTATTATTATCTCTCGTGTCCCTCACGTGGTCGTTTGGGGGGGCTACTTTCCATGTGTCGCCTCACGAGCCTCAGACCCACTCGGTCATATTTGAGAAGTCATAAAAACTACCGCTTTTCAAATATCGTTGGTGAGCCTGAAGCAGGTAACTGTCAATGTACAAATGCTCACTCTGAAGAGTATATATACCTCAAAAACCCTGTTTTGAAGAGAACCCAGGATCATGACCTTACGCTACATGTTTCATCACAAAATTCATCAATCATTCAATTCAATGCCGAGGAACCGACGGTGAATGTTGACATTGAGTAGGACTCGCGTTGAAATCGTTTTTTTGTCTATGTTGATTGATAAAAACATCGCGGCTGAATTTTGTCGGCAATGCCGGATGTTATTCATACATGATGTCGAGCTTGACAGGGGGGGGAGGACGTAACAAGAAGTGAGAGTTGCTGGTCCGTAGTGGTGCGGTGACCCGAGGTCCGTCTTGGGGATATCAAAACGATAAAACTACTTTTGGCCTCAAAAGAGTTGGAGACTTGGGCGTTGTTCTCTGGCCGTCCTGACCCTGTTGTCCCTCGTCGCCGTTGGAAAGTGTCGACGGCGAGTAACAACACGCGCCTTTCAGTCAGTTTTTTTATTTTATATTTTATTTTTTTTTTTTTTTGTTTTTTTTCTTTTTTTTTTTTTTTTTTCCCTTTCCTTTTTTTTTTTTTTTGTTTTTTTTTCTTTTTCCCTTTTTTTTTATTTTTTCCCTCCTTTAAATTAATTTACATTTATGGACTAACCTGCAAATCCAATTACAAAAAATAAGGTATCCATATATGAAATTAATACAATATAAATGGAAATGGAAGTCCAGATGGGTAAATGTATGGATGATTTGTTTCCGCAAATATTATAAAGTAATTAGTTTTTTTTTAAATTCTATATCCTATTATACAATTGACATAATTTAAAAAAAAAAAAATCATTAAGGATGGGTTAGGAACACAAATAAATAAACAAAATTTATTTTGGATGGTAAGTTTCTAGAGAGAGAGAGAGGGAGGGAGAGGAAAAATGGGTATTTTAAATAAATAAACCTTTTCCTTTTTTTTTGAAGTAAGACAGGGCCACAAAATGATTATGGATTAAAAAGATGTTTTAATAAAAATAACATCATATGAAAGTCTTCTGTGGTTATTTTTTTTTTTTCCCCCCTTTTTCCTCCCTTTTCTTTTTTTTTTTTCCCTTCGTTTTGAAATGGAAGAAAAAGATGGCCCTAGAAGAGACTAAATCTAGAAATTGCATGTGGTCCACTTTCTTCATGGTGGGGCTAATTTTTTTCCCTTTTCTCCTTTTTCTTTTCTTCTTCCTTTCCCTTCTTTCTTCTTTTTTCGTTTCTCTGTTTTTCTTTCCTTTCATAATCAATAATGAACGTCACTTATTATTTCGCTTTTTTTTTTTTCAAACCACCCAAATATCCTCATCATCTTAATTATTAAACTTTTTCCCAACGTTGTTATTAAATTAAAAAAATTATGACCTTTTTTTGTTGTGAATCAGATTTTAAAAATAAAATGTTAAAAAATTAAAAACATCTACCAAAGAGTTTAAATGAGTGGTATGATTATTATTTTGGAATTAAAAGTTCGTCTATATTATGGAAAATGAAAACACGTCCAAATCTTAGTGTCAATTATATCTCGTGAACTAACGCCTCCCACAGGATTTATTAATGAACCGTTCATCAAATCAATTAATACATATTTCAAAACTAAAACGAAATTAAAAACATACTTCTTTTCCAAATTTGTTAAACAAAGGGGAGGCAATGGTGGTCAACATACATCCATCAAATCACCCCATCACCGGTTGGGGTGGTCTAAGTTGGAGGGAACAAGCCACAGTATGTAATACTGTGTGTCATAGCCGTGGTCGAGCGTTTTTTCCCTCTTTTCCTTTGAAAATAGGTTTTTTTTTGGAGGGATAGTGTGTCGGACAATCACGGGTGTACCAACATTGGCCTCACCTAGCCCGTATCGTAGGTTGATTACAGGCAAACAAACCCCATGCCGCCCCCCACTTATTTGAATACGAATATTCGTAAATTACTGCGATAAAGATACAAGAAGGTTCATTCCTCGATAGAACCCTACAGAGATGGATGTCAGGATGTCCCTAGTGAGATAGTATAGACTTTTTTGGTGTACGTTTTTTCTCAATTAGCCATGCTTTTGTCGAGTATGTCAATAGTCCATACCAATCCCTAGGACTTGGTGATAACATTACGGTACGTGGACCATGTTTTGTTTGACCATCTAGATGACGATAATGAGATGCACGATTGCATATGAGAGACCTTAGCCTAAAGTTAGAGGCAAAGGTCAGCCTAAGGATCTTGACCTATAGATGATAGAAAGCCAGTTAGTTAGAGCGCAGAGGATTAAAACATGTGCATACGGCATGGGTGACCGTGTGTAAATGAATAAATTTAGAATCATGTTTTAATTTGGCAACGAAAAACGGAGTCCACAAACGCTTAAAAGTGTGTTAAATTCGGGTCAGAACAATGAACTCGTCACCATAAAACAGGTACGAGAGACTGACTTTTTAAAAAGTTTTGTCAATTCTAGGTTGTTTGTCCCACTTTTTATTACTCTCAGTTTTATTCTTAATTTTTTAAATTTCTCAATAAAGTATAACTATCACGTTCAAATTTCTAAACGATTTCCCCTATTTTTAAGGATAACGATTTTAATTTTAATTAATTAGCTTCAGACTCGGTAAATATCTCAATTTAGTTATCTTGTATTTTAATTAATTAATTAATTAAGTTTTTTTTTGTTTTTGTCAATGTTTTCTTATTACTACGTTTTCTTGCAAAAGAGAGTGACGTCATTATGAAGATTTTTTTTAATACTTTCATGAAATTTAATTGCAAGCAAATAAACCAAAAATACTAATAAGGATGACATAAAAGTAGGTGAATGCATAAATAGGAGGAATATGAGTGCGCATATGTATCCTCAACTCAATATAATAATGATAATAGAATAACCCAAAAATAAATTAGTTTTTATTTGACAAGTGTCGCTCTCCTATAAATATCTCAATGGCCACTCTCACCAAATCCCCCACACACAGCTTTGAATAGATCCAAAAAGCTCTCTCCTTTTCTCTTATCCCATCAACCGCTTCCTTAATTTCTGATTTCTTGTTGAAGAAAATGATGCCTCCCCCCCCCCCCCCTTTTTTAATCATGCCTCTGCCCCCCCCCCCCCCTACCGCTCTCAGAAGGTATCAATTTTTTTTTTTTTTCCATTCTTTTCAAATAAAACAGATTACTGTATATATTTATTGATTAACCTGTGTAATTTCGGGGGGTAATTTCCGGGTTTTTCAGACTGGGAAGTGCAAGGTGGCGATCATCACCGGCGGCGCAAGCGGGATCGGAGCTAGCGTAGTGCGAATTTTTCCACGAAAATGGAGCCAAACTCATCATCGCCTCACGCCGATATCCAAGATGAAAGTCGTGCCGAAAAAATTGCTGACCAACTCGGCGAAGACCGTCAGCTATATCCACTGCGAACGATGTTCCAAGGAAGAAGACGTCCAGCAACCTAGTGGAACTGGCACGCCGTCTGTGCCCGGCAACGGCAAGCTGGACAATCCATGTACAGCAACGCCGAGTGCGTCATCGAACCGTCCGTTTAGCGCATATTGGACGTTACAAAATCTGACCTTGGACAAGGTATGTATTTAATTATCCCTTAATCCATAATAATTCCACACACTTATAGCCTCATTCATTATAATTGAAGGGTGTTGGGGGTGAACGTGATGGGGGCCATTTTGGTTGGGCTGAAGCATGCAAGCCAGGGTGATGATACCGAGAAAAAGGGTGCATTTTGTTCACAACTAGTGCAAACCACCAACATTGGCAGGCCTCTCAAAAACGACGACCTCACCCATATACGCAGCCTCCAAATGCGCTGGTGTTTGGGTTGGTTAGGAACCTAGCGGGCCGAGCTTGGCCAGCACGGGATCAGAGTCAATTGCGTCCGCCCCTTTCGTTGTTGTGGCCACTGGGATTGCTGGGCCCACAGACCCCGAAGCAGGCAGAGGTTTCTGGAGAACATGGTCAGCGGCTGGGCTGGGGCCAATCTCAAGGTTGCCGGTGCTCAAAGAAAGCCGATGACATATAGCCAGGGCTGCGCTCTCCCGGCTACTCTACTTAGCTAGTGACGGAGGCCAACTACGTGAGCGTGGCTTAATCTTGTGGTCGATGGAGGTTTATATAGCGTTGTCAATCCTTCCATGCTCAAAAGACTCTTAAAGCTCGTGGATTGAAAAATATGTTGGCTTTTATTTTAATTTGGAATTTGAATATGGATTGTGAAATACCCAACCTAAATTAGCGTTGTTTCAATTAAGTTCAAATTAAATGCTATCTAGTAGATTTTATTATTATGAAATTTTGAAGGAAAATGCTTAGTTAAAACGCAGGTTATTTGCTTTTTATTTATTTTTATAGCATTTTATTATTTAATTATTTACCTAGCTTCCGACTCACTTTCAATACTCATTATTTAATACTTTTTATACAGAAACTAGATATAATTAGTTGAAGAATTCTCCTTAAAAGTAAAATATTTTAAAAATTCAAACTTTTCTTTTTCTGATTATACATAATGGATATCGTCTTCATCATCCTTGTCTTACTTGTTAAACTATTCAAAGTACTCAATATTTTAAACAGTGTGTTTTATAATTTAATGACTTTTGTGAATGAAAATTTTATAATGTACAACTTCATAGTTCGGATGCTTAGAGTGAATATATAAAGTCATGCTTTTTGAAAAAGCAACTCCCAAATGTTACGGTTTCGAGGATCATATTCCCTGCTTGGCCACCCTTTAGGGAACTCGACAATGGTCACCTACCAAACTGAACCGAATATGGTTACAAACGTTTCCAAGAACTCATCCTACAACTAACATGGCACCTCACACCAATATGGTTAAACTATAATGTTTTCTTGGTTGAGAGCATTTTTTTGAACTGGAAGAACTCAAAAAAAGAAGAAATAAAAAAGAGAACTCAAAAAGCACTTTTTGAGCTTTTCAGCAGCGGGCTGCCTGCTGCAACATTTTGAGCAGGGCTCGACCCCATCTAATGGTTTTTTTTCGTTGCTGGGCTCACTTGTACTTCCTCTCCAACTTACACCATTCCCTCTACACTTCAAACCATTACCCCTGCACCAAGGAGGCTCTGTCATGGGACTGTATCATCAGCCCGAGGTTCTCTTGAGGGCCGCGCTTGTTCCCACGCCCCTAGTTGGGCCTGGCAGTGACTTTAAGCGAACCCAGCCTCGACCCCATATAAGATCTGCTCTCTCTGAGATTCTTTGAACATCCTACTACGTTTCTCCATTACAGAGCTTTTTTCCTTGAACCCTTCTTAGAATTAGACTGCGTTGCCTTGAGTTCATCATCTATTGAAGGCCTTCTACGAAACAGTGGATCCAATCAAATCAGAACTTTGTGTAATTCTCCATATTTAATTCTATAGAATGAAATCACATCACTTTCACCCAAATCCCACAACTTCCCCTTCCTTACCTCTTTTAGCCCTTTTGATACCCAAAAACGCTCAACTTCATTTCTCAGTTCATCAACACCACCATTTTTGTGTATACCAGTGAGTTTTGTTCCTCACCAAGAACAGCCACTGAGTTTTAGGCAGATTCCCCTTCCCCTTTTTTGCACTCTTCAAATTCTTTCACAACTTTCAACAAGCTGATGATTTCGTCTCATCACCCAATTCTCTCCCCAGTTCTTCTTGTTCAAGCTCTCCAACCTTCTCCGAAGCTTCCTTTCAACTTCCAGCTCTCCAGCCACCGACTCAATAGGCACCTCCACAACTTCGTTGTCTCCTTGCTTTTCCAAGGCCTCCTTCTCTTCGCAAACCACCTCATCAGATAGTCTTATCTCATTCTGTTTCATAACCTCTGCTCTTGGATCAGCTGATTAATCTGCAATCGAGCCCTCTCCAGCTCGGCGTGTAAGGCTGAGATTAGGGACATGCTCGTTGAAGGACGATTCCTCATTGGCCCCAAACACGGTGACATGATTTTTGAGAAGCTCCTTTGAAGTTATCAATGTATTGGCTAACATCTTTCAGTCGCGTTTTAACACCAACATTTCTAGTACGCTCGGAGTTTGGGCTCTTGATCTTGTCCTCAATCTGTATCACAAATGGAGTCCCACATCGCTAATCAGAAAAGATGATCATGGGGTTTTATAGTAAAGTCATGCCGAGATTTATGCTCAAGTGGACTGTATCATACCATTGTATTGTAGATAAGAGGCAGGTACCAACAATACCTCCATAACACTAGCAAGTTCCGAATAGAATCCAGAACCCCAAACGCCATGATCGGCAAGCTTTAGCCCTCTGAGACATGGATGGAGTTCTTCGAAAACGACTTCTCTGTCCCCGACCGATCGCCCCACGTACAATAGTAAAAAAAAGACCCCAAATCCTTAACTAAATTGAATAGGAAGTAACAGGGCAATGTTTCGATCATATTGTTGAGGATGGGGCCTTTCATCCTTTCATGTCACAGAACTTGAATATCCATCATTTTGTTTCGCCAAATCAAAGAGAAATAGTTCTCCTCAAAGAACAAGTGTTTTGGGGGGGCATAGAGAAAAACAGAGCAAAAGGCAGAAACCCACTCGGAAACAGGGCTATGAGACGGATCGGAGAGATGGAATGCGGCAAAGAACCAGAACGAATCGACCGTGTTGTTTTCTCTCATGGCTTTCATTTTCCTTTCTCGATTTTCTCTCGTGACCCTCCTTCAACCGTCGTCCACAGCAACTGATTCATCTCCCCCAGCGTCGCTGCCAGCTTCCTTCGCCGACACTGGAGCTTGCTTGGACCGGGCAACTGCTGCACTGATGGGAGCTCGTAATTGGGGGATTTCAGTTGGAAGGACATGCAGAGGCAGGGGATCTTGATCGAGACCCAAAGCCCTCCATGAAGGCAATGGTGTACGAGGGATTCCGCTCCTTTTACCCAACCAGAATGGCTCGTTTAGACCTATAAATTTTGAAGAATCCAAGATGAGGAAGAAGCCGATGAAGAACAGCCTCGTTTTCGGTCCGGATTTGTCCCCAGGAATCAATTCCGCCGCAAGGATTCCTGCCTTGGCATCGTCAGCTCCAACCTGTTAGATCCTGTTATAGTCAACAAACAAATGGAGATTCAGACAGAACTACTCCTAAACTCCTCGTCGGCTTGTTCATTCGAAGAAAAACAAAACAGTTCATAAATCATCGAAATAAAAAAAAGAAGCAAAGAAACAATCTGTCTTTCTTTTCTTTTCTTTTTCTTGTTCCATTTCAACTTTTTAGGCTTCACTATAAACCCTTTCAAATCATAGCAGAGCCAGAATCCAGAACAACCCTTAATGGGTTTTATAATGAACACTGAAGAAACTTCATAAACTGCAAGAATGATTCGGCGGAAGCAACTTAAACATAGAGTAGTAGTCACAGACTGTTAACTGTAAGGTCTAGAGAACGAAGGAAGAAGAAGCATAGGAGGCCAATAAGCGGTAAAAACGCAAGGGTAAAATAGGTGATTGACCGTGGGAGTTTGAATTATAAATAAATAAATAATATTAACTGAACTTGACCTTGTTTCTACACTTCCCAGCGTGGCGTTAAATCCGATTGGGCAATCACAAAAATAAAATATTGAATTGGTAATATAAAATATTGATTTGGTACTCGGCGTTCGTCAAAGAATTTCGGACACTGTAATCTCGTGTCTGCGGCAAACGGAAAAAGGAGGTCGATTTGGGTAAATTATTAATTATTATTTATTAGAATACATTTTGGTTATATAAAATGAATTAAAAAGGGAGGAATAGAGGGAATTTTAGGGAGGCGATAGGGGACATACTTGGCACGCAAGATTCAGCGAACCAATTAAACTGTGGTTTCAAAATTAAATATGCTTGCCTAAACTAATTAATTTACCATCTTCTCCAGACCATTTACTTTTACTTTTTTACTTTTTTTTACTTTTTTACTTTTTTTACTTCCAACAATGAAACCATGAACCCGTCAGGGTAATTCACTACATTTGGTTTCTTTTTTCTTTTTCAACCTCAATCTACTAATCCTACCATTACTGTTTGAGGATTGTTGGAAAAGTAGTCTCACATCGGGGGACCTAATCAAATGATTTTGATCGTAGCGTTTATCAAATAAGAAATACATCTCTATTGGTACGAGATCTTTTAGAAAAACCAAAAGCAAATCAAAACTCTATCTTCCTTTACACCTATGCATATCCAATTATTTTGTACAAAAGACCGTCTTCAGCCCGAGGTTGCGATTTCAATTCAAATTTTGCCCTAATTTGTTTTCCTGTTATCCGTACCATAACGATTTGTTTTCAACTCCATCTAGTTTGATGTAGGTTGTTCATTGATTATTGTGTTACAGAATATTTTACGAAAAATCGAACTCTGATTACCGATTTGAAGAAGAAGCCGACGGAAATTCATTCGTCGGTTCTCATACAGTGATTGGTGGCTCTTACTGTGGAAGTAAGCCTATCACCATGTCCAACCTATTGATTTGACAATGCCAAACAAATAATTTTTAAAATAATTAAAGACAAAAAAAAACAAAAAAAAACGAGAGAAATCTATGATGGAAATTATGTGGTGTTTTGATATGGGTCAAACTATTGATTGAAAATGAGATTTTACGCAACCTATTGCCCACCTTTTTAACGCATGTGAAGCAAAAGCTTTAGACTACACTTTTCTTGTAAAATAAAAAAAGAACTCCCAAAAAAATTGACTACACTCTCTTTGAAATACAACCAAATTTTACCAAACATCAATCAAATTGGATTCTTTTAGATTATATTAAATAAATTTTAAAAATTTTAAAAAATATAATGAAGTGACAAAAAAATTAACCATAGTAAAATTAGTCTCTCGTGATTTTTTAGCTCGTAATTTTCAATTTTAAATTTATAATATAATAAGAAATTTTTAAAATATGTCACATCAAAAAATTAAATTAATTATTAGGTATGTTGACTTTATATGAAGATAGCTGATAGGTTGAGTTTAATGTGATTTTGAGTTGAGAGAGAGACTCCCGACAAGGTCCCCATACTTATTTTGGGAGAAGCCGGTACTGCAGTCTACAACATTTTGGGAGATTTGGAGACACTTCCAAATTCGCAAGCTTGGATCCACCGCACACTTGTTTTAGTTTAAGCATAACTGCGAACGCCCATCCCATTCCCTTCTTGTTTGTCTCCATACTATTAATTTGGTATATATAAATATTAATTCAAATTTAAATATATTTTAAATATTTTTCCCTTAATTAATTTATATCATATTCCCGATTTTAATTCCAAAATTTTTTCTTTTTAATTATATGTTTCAATAGTCATCTTAAATATTCAATAATTTATAAAAATAATTTGTTATTAAAATTTATAATCATATATTTTTCCTCTAATATAAATACAAAATAATAATAATAAAATAATCTATATATAAAATATAATATAATATCGTGTAAATCATCTTAATATTTTCATAAAAAAAGTAATTTTATAAATTAATAATAAATTCTAATAATATTATCATTTTAAATTATTAAAATATATATAATTTTAAATATAAATAATAATTTTTATTTTTAAAAAAATAATATTCGATATGAATCTTAATTAAATTCCAAATATATTAAATAATAAATTTATCTATTTCTATTAATAAAATTTAACTAAAATCATTATAAATTAATCAATAATTTTATAATTATAATCATTTTAAATATAATCAATAATAAAAAAAAAAAACAATTTCTTTATTTTATCATATTTATAATTAAGTATTTTTCTAGTATATTATATAATATAAAAATATATAAAATTAAAAAAAAATAATTATTATTAATTTTCTACTCCATTTTCATAAAATATATTCATGTAGATTATATTCGGATATTTATAGTTTTATAATTAAAATAATATTTTTTCGATATTTAAATAATAAAATAAGTATTATCGTTAATCTATTAAATTAATATTATCTTTCTCATTTATTTATAAAATCTTCTAAAATAATTAAATATATCTATTTAATTAATTTAAAAAAATATTTTTTTTTATCAAATCATACTAAATCTATTTATTTTATTCATCCAAAAATAATTCCTCTTATTAGTATTATTAATTAAATATTTATAATTTGTTTTAATATTAATTGATAACAAAAATCATTTTTTTTATATATTTTCTAAATATAAATTTTTAATATTTATTTCTATATTTATTTATAATTTTATAATTAATCTTTTAATATTAATATTAAATAAATTTCTTTATAATCGAAAAAATAAGGTATCTATAATATTAATTATAATATTTTAAATTTAATAGACATAAAAATAAAACAATTAAAAAAAAATTAAAAATTTTTTCCTTATAGTCTAGTATTAATAAAATCTATTACTGTCCCCATATGGTATATAAATATTTATATATCATTCTAATATATTATCCTATAAATAAATTAATTAATAAATTATTTTATAAATTTCCTTATATTTATAAAAATATTAAAAAAAAAATTTTAATTACTTATTTAATTAAATTTATTATAACATATAATAATAAAAAATTAAAAGTAATATTTTAATTAATATTATAATATAAATAATAACATAATTAAATATAAAATATTTATTAAAATTTCTAATTCCAATTAGTATTGTCAAGTAATATTTATTAAAAATATAAAATAAAAAAATATAAAAATATATCAAAATATTTGAATTCTTTATATATTGCAATATTATTCCCATATAATTTATTATATATATTCAAGGTTATAATATTATAATATTAGTAAATTCATTGTATTATTTATTCTTATCCCTATAGTATATATAAATTTAATTAAAAATAGGTATTAATTAATATATTCTTTTATATTTTTTATTAGTGAAAAAAATCAATTGAATTTAAATTATTTTAATTTTTTCAGTTATTAGAAAATAAAAAATTATAATTTTTATCCCAAATTAAAAATGATATATATATTTAATATCAAATTGATTTCTCGGAAAATAATTTCAATCGTTAAATAATTTTTATAATTTATATTCATTAAAATAAATAAAATAAATTTAATATATTAATCTTTATAAATATAATCTTAAATTAAAATATTATTTTATCGTAAAAATTATAAATTTAAATTCATCATTAAATTTTAATAGATTAAAATAAGTCATTTCATATATAATATCTCTTTCCATAATTGTCTTATCTATTCTTTATTTTTATTGTTATAAATAAATATTTCTAGAAATATCTTATTTTAAATTAAAATTATATTCTTTAAATATTTTATCGAATAATAATCCTATTACTATCCCAATTTATTATAATTCTAAAATTAACATTTAATAAATTTATAAAAATAATTAAATAAATAATTAATAATATAATATTATAAGTAAATTTTAAAAAAAAAATCAAAAAATATCAATATTATAATTTAATTAAATATAAATTAATTAATATTTTTCTAAGGAATATATTCTAAAATATAAAATTATATATTCTTAGTCAAAAAAAATTCAAATATAATATATATAATATTAATATAAAAATTTCAAATATAATTATAGATTCAAAATAAATAAAAATAAAAATTAATTTTAATATCAAATCTATCTAATTAATTCATTTATATATATATAAATTTCCATATTCATTAAATATTTAATTTTATTTTCTTTTAAAATATTTTGCTAATTATCATGATTATAATAAATATTTATTATAACAATAATCTCATTTCCAACAAATTAAATAAAATATAAAATTTAATCTTTTATTTTTTTTTTAGTATCCACTAATTATAAATTCATTTAAATCATAATAATTATTTTTTCATAAAAATAATCTTATTATTATAATTATCCTATTTTTAATTTAATATAAAAAATTATTATCTTATTAATCATAAATATCAATTATCGAAAATCAAATCAGTAAAGTAATAAATAAATCCTCAAAAATCAATCTATTAATTCCCTTTATATATATTTAATATCCAAAATTTTAATTAAGTATTGGTAAAATATCCCTATTATTAGATTAAATTTTAATCTAATCTGTAAAATTCAACCTATTTTTCCCTATTATAATCCAACCATTTTCGCATTAGTATAAAATATATATAAATGTATGATGGGTTAAATTATATATACATAAGTATTTTATCTATATACATATATATAATAGATCAATTGTATTTTAAAATAATAATATAATTCTAGTGTACAAATCTTTAATTATATTAAATTAGTCGTAATAGAAATTATAATATTTTAATTCAATAATTAATTTTTTATTTTATAAATTCATGATATAAAATTATTATTCTTTATTTCCAATAATATCCGATAATTAATATATCATTATTGAATAATGTATAAAAATTTTCATTTAAAATAAAATTTGTATTCTTTAATAAATACAAAAAATATATTCCGAAATATAAATATAAAAAAAAAAAAAAAAAAAACAAATTATATGATTTATTAAAATAACATTAATATAAAACAAAAAAAAAAAAAAAAAAAAACAAAATAAATATTTTATTTTAGAATATTTAATCTGTAATCTAAATTCTATAAAATTATATTATAAAAAATATCTAAAAAATATTAATAAAATATAAATTTAATATTATAAAATATAATAAAATTTATTTAAAATAAAATTAATTTAGCGATTCTTAAAAAAAAAAAAAAAAAAACAAAAAAATAATTCTAAATAATAAATGTTTTTAATCTTGAAAATTATAAAATATTATAAATTAAATTATATATTTCATTTTCTAATATAATTATAAATTATTGATCCGTTTTAATATATATATAAATATTTATTTGTATATGAAATCTACATCTAAAAATAAAAAATATACTATCATCCTTTTATTTTTCTATTAATAAAAAACTGTAACATAATATATATTCTTAATATTAATTAACATTTTAATAATAATATAATATAATTTATAAATTAAAAGAATTTAAAAAAAAATCCATAATTTTATAATAAATAAAAATAAATAAGTCGATAATTTCATTTTCAAATAAAATAATAATGATAAATAGACAAACTTTATATCTAAAATCATAAACAATCCCATTAAAATTATATCTAAATGATTCAATATTCAAGAATTAAATAATTTAAAAATTTAGAAATCCATAATCATCATATTTATCTATTTTATATCATATTATTATTTATTTATTCTAAATTAAAACAGTATATAAATTAAACATAATCCAATTAATAAACCTATATTTAAAAATAGTATTCATAGCCAAATATTTCTCTTTCCATAAATTTAAATCGTATATCATTTTAAATATCATTAATAAATTTTTTAAAATATTTTTTAATTATGGTAATAATTTTAAAAATTAATTAGATTAATCTTATTGATAAATTAAAAATATCCTAATAATATCGATATAAAATTGTCAATTAAATAAATCTTATAAAATTATTAATTATCAATCATTAAATTATTAAATCAATTATAATTCAAAATATTTTTATTTTCTTGTATCATATTTTATATATTCTAATAAATATAAAGTATATAAATTATTAACATCAAACTAATTTTGTTATAATCATAATAAATTATTAATTTTCTAATAATAATATTTTATCTTATGTTTCATGTATAGATTAAATTATTCATATTAATTTTTCTTATATGATATACATAATATCAAATCTTCTTTAAAGTCCAAATATTAGATCTAACATAAAAATATCTAAATATGAAAATTTTTTAAAATATATAGTTTAAAAATATAAAAAATAAAATTTAATAGTATAAATATTTTTTATTATTTTCTTTGTAAGATAGTAATATATCTTATATATAAATTTAATTATATTTTTTATTTTAATTTATGATATTATTAAAAATTTAAATCAAAAAATAATTAAATTTATAAAAATAAATATGTAATAATCAAATATATCTTTCAAATATCTCTTAATATCGATTAAATTTAGAAATATAAAATTTATTTTCCTTTTTCATAATTAATATTCAAATAATAAATAATTTAAATATCGAATAATTTATTTATATATAATCATAATTTTAAATCAATTAAAACAATATATATTCTTAACTATAAATATTATGTGTTGGGTGTTATTTATTTATTAAATTAAATTCTTTTCTAATATTAATAATAATAATAAAATTATGTTATTTATTCATCATTATTATTTTGGTATCATGGATTCAATTTTAATCTCTATATAAAATCTCGGATTTATTTATTATATCATAAAAATTACATAATTTTCATATTTAAAAATCTTTAATTAAAAAGAATAAAATATTTTTATTAAAAATAAATCTTCTTAAATATTAATATAATATCCATTTTATTTTATTCAAAATGTAAAAAATAATTATGTATTATAAAAAAGTAATAATAACAAAAAATTATATATACAAATAATTCAAATTCTTTAAATTATCTAACTATAAATTCATTTCCTTCATTATTAACATTTACTACGAATATTATCCACACATCATTAAATTATAATTCTCAATATATATAAATAAAATAATAAAATCCTTATTGCACTACTAATATTAATAATATTGTAGAAAATTTTTTAATAATCCTTTATTAATTATAATTAAGTCAATTTTAAATATTAGATTTAATTAAATATAAATTTTTAACATACAAATTAAATTTTTTAATTTATAAAATCATTTTATTTTCTAATCTATTATAAAAATATAGACTTTTTTAAAATTAATAATTAAAATAAGAAAAGAGATATAATAATTTTAAATATATAAAATTTAAAAATAGTATATATAATTAATAAAATTTTTTTAAAATAAAATATAATAAATAGTAGTAAGTTAATATGTAATAATATCTATTTATATATAAAAAATATTAAAATTATTATAAGTCTATGTATTTGTAAAAACATAAA
This sequence comes from Cucurbita ficifolia, assembly GCA_033971965.1. NCBI lineage: Eukaryota > Viridiplantae > Streptophyta > Magnoliopsida > Cucurbitales > Cucurbitaceae > Cucurbita > Cucurbita ficifolia. The sequence continues at coordinate 5,804,814 of CM066975.1, read as the reverse complement.
AATCATAAATATCATTTAAAATCTAATTTATAAATTTCTAATTTTTTTTTTATTTATAAATTGAATAAATATTATTAAATTAATATTCATCAATTCAATATCATAAAAAAAAAATATATATTTATATCTAAAACATACATTTATCTGGTGGGTAACAACAACCCCCAAACCAATATCATATCTATACACACTATCGTATTTAAATTCTTATAATTTTGCAATACCACATTATCAAATCATTGTCCCACATATTAACATTATTTTTATAAATAACTATTCAATTCGAAATTAAAAAATCATTTTTTTAAACTTATAAAAACTCTATTATAGCACATATACTTCATTTTAAAAAAAAATATTTACATTTTAACATACAACAAATAACTATTATAATTATTACCTCATAAATAACAAAATTACATATAAACAATATAATATTATATAGTAAAACATCGCAACAAAATTAATCAATTATTTTTATCATAAAAATCTTTTATAATACATATTTGTAAAAAAATAAAATTATTATTTTAATATGTATTTACATTAATAATTTACATCAATAAATTACATTTTTTATTCTATTTTATTAATCTTAGACTTACAAATAAATTTCTCTAAATTTAATAATTTTCTCTATACAGATTCTAAAAGAATATCATTTCTCAATTTATTATAAAACTTATATTTATATTTATAAATTCCTAATAAATCGAAGTATAACATCTCTTAATAAATTATTCTAAAATAAAAAAAATTATAGAAAAATTTGCAAAAATAATTTTATAAAATTAAATTTCAAATTGAATATTTATAATAATTTTATATATATAATAAATCTTCTAATTATTCTATTAATGTTATCCCATATATCTATTATATAGTAAAATTAAAAAAAATTTATCATATTTTATAAAGACATTGCATCTATATTATTCGTATATTTCACTTATAATTAATAATTTAATAATAAGTAAAATATAGTTTTATGAAAAAAAAACAAAAAAAAATGTTATATTCTTAATTCCTTAGAATAAAAAATAATAATTTATTTAGAATTAAAATAATCATTTTTTATTAATTCCATATTTCTCAAATATATATATAATCTAATTAATAATATATTAAATTTATATTATTACTTATTAATAATTAATTATTTTTATATATTAGTGCATTCATTCAAATAAATATAATTTTTCTTCTAATATCATATTATATTACTATCTATTTAAATAATTTCTTTAATAATATTATCTATGTATAATTATTTATTTATTTTAAATAATTATTATATTACATAAATTATATCATTAATTAAAAAAAAAAAACAAAAAAAAAAAAAAAAAAAAACAAAAGATAATGTAATTTATAAATTATTTATTATTAAATTTAAAAATATAATATATATTTTCATAAATAATACACTAATATATACTTAATCATAAAATATCTATAAATAAAAGATAATATATCCAATCTTAAATAAGTTATATTAATAAAGTATATTTTTCTATTAAGATATATTTAAATAAATTATAAGAAAATATATTATGAAAATTATTTTTTATCTATAATATGTTATACATTATATAATATTTTCCTCAAAAAATATAAGATTTATATATTTATATCTTAATATCGATAATCATATTTAATAAAAGTAAATGTTCTCCTAAATATCCTTCAATAATTGTTTGATTATAATTAAATTAACATAATATATCAATTAAAAATATATTAATATAAATCCCATATAAAAATAATATAAAATTGTAATTTAATTTATTTATCCCATAATATAATCTTTAAATATAAATTATTATGGTATAATAATATCTCTATTTAATTAAATAATAATAATCCAATATCGTTTATCAAAAATAATCTTCTCTTAAAATAATCTCTTTCATAAATGAAATATATGAAATGTGAAATATAATGTTTCAAATAATATTATGAGCTAATATAATTTATTCTATTTATTTATTTAGATATATATTCTATATATTAATATTATATTTAATTCTATATAAAGGTCTTATTATAAATTATATAACTCTCAATAATTTTTTAAAATCTCTTTGGTTTGTATATTTATCAAAATATTTGTTCAAATTAAATATAAATTATAATTCTATCTATCTTTTAATAATTAATAATAATAATTAAAAAATAAAAAATATTTTAATTTTATAAATTTTATATTTGTAAAATTTATCAATATTACAAATAATAAATAATTATTATAATAATCTTAATAGAAATATAATAAAAAATAATATTCTGAATTTATATATATAATCCAATTAATAATAGATAATATTTTATTATATTATTATATATCTCAAATTCAAAAAATTATATTTTATCATATTTAATTTAAAATTATAAATTATATATATTATTTAAAAATAACATAATTAATATATCTGTAATAATTATTTTTTCATTCTATTTTAAATTATGGTAAAATAATTATTTAACTAAAATCGCTTAATTCCCAATCTTCCCATAAATTAATAATCAAATTTATCCAATATATATAATAATTATAATAATTATCTTAATAAATCTTTTAATAATTAATCACTATATTAAATATAATTATCAAAATAGTAAATTTTTCAATAATAATATTTTATCAATCAATAATATAAATAAATATATAATCTTTAAAATCAAAATATCAAATATTAGTTGTATTAATATTTAAATATCCTAATCGTCCTAAATTATTTAAAATATAATAAATATAAAATAAATTAAAGATTAAATAATCAACTATTAAGTAATAAAAAATTTAATCATAATCTATTAAATATTAATCAATATAAATATAATTTATAAATAAATAAATATAATAAAGATTTAAATAATTTAATATAACATCATAAAAATATTAAAATAAAAATTCGGTAAATAAATTATATTAATATATATAAAATTAATTAATGTAATTTTTATATATAAATAATATAATAATAATTATTTAATTTGAAAATAAATATTTATTTCTTAAAATTTCATAATTTTTAGATTCTTTTCAATTTTCATATATAAAATATTAATAATTAAATTACATATAATTTATTAATCGTTTTTTGTATATAAAATCAATTTGATATTTATTAAAAATATTGTAAATTCTCAATTCTCCCAAGATTTATTCAATATGGATAAAAATTTCTATAATTAAATTAAAATCGATTAATATTAAATATAAATCAGTCTTTCAATAATTTATCTCGAATTTCCTAAAATAAATATATTATATAAATCAGTAATTCAATTTAATATATCTAAAATAAAATAAATTAAGAATCATTATAGATAATAATTATATATTAATTATTATAATATATTCTATCATATTAATATTTTTAATATTTAATATTTTAAATTATAAGTATAAAATATATTATATTCAAAAAAGTAATAATTTTGAATATTAATCCTATTAATTTAAAGTTTAAAAAAAATTGTAATCATTCTCTAAAATTTTATTAAAAATAAATTTTTAATATTACAAAAAATCTTAATAAATAAAATGTATTACAAATTATTATTAATTATTAAAAATTTGCTTATTCATTATAATTAATCATTCATATTACATTCTAATGTTATAATATTAATTCTTTTTAATTATTAATTTAAATTCAAAAATATAAATATATTATAATATCTTAAAATTATCCATAGTTTATAGTATAATAATCGCTTGAAAATATTTTAAATTATATCATATAAATTATTAAATTTTTTATATTTCAATATTAAATATAATAAATTTAAGTTATAATCCGATAATATATATCATACTATCCTATTTATATCATATATAACATCTAAAATTAAAAATAATATATTAAAAATCTTTATATCATAATATTATCACTATATATAATTAAATATTATAATAAAATCTATAGATTTATTTTTATTATTTAATTATTAATAATAATATCATTTTATTGATTATTCTTTTTTCTATTATTTTATAATAATAATATTAATTATTATATTCGTCTAATTAATTTATAAATTAAATATATTTAAATATTGAATATCTTAATTTATCCAATCTTATCTTTAAAATTATTTATTACATATAATTTATAATTAAATATAATTTATATCAAAATATCTATTATTAATAATTAATTCTCATATATATAAAAAATATATCTTATCGTAATTTCTTAGTAAATATTTTATTTACACATTATTAAAATTATAAAAAAAAAAATATCTTTCTAAATTATTTATTTAATTTTTATATTATATAAAATATTAAATAATATCATAAATAATCTCTTCTATTTACTTAATATAAAAAATTAGAAAGATATTATTAATTTTTTACCTAGAAATTTATTTATATAAAAATCAATAATTCTAACAATATTTTATCAATAATTTATGATACAATTTTTGTATATTTAATTTCTATAAAATAAATAATATTTTTTCTAATCTAATTTATTCATCTAAAATCTTAATAATAAATAATTAATTATCATTAAAAAAAAATTTATAAATCTAAATATATAAAAAAATAAAAAATATCCAATAAAATCTTAAAAGTTTCTTTAATTAATATAATTTTATTTAAAAAATTATTTAATCTTTCCTTTAATCAATATCTTATCTAATTAATCGGGGGTAATAAAATAATTATTAAAATTTATTATAATCTAAAATTATTATATTTCAATATATCAAGATTTTTATCATAATGTATTACATATTAATTATAATGTTATATAATAGAATATCCGATATAATATTCTTCAACATTTAATGTTTAAATAATAAATTAAAAATAATTTACTTTACTTATTTTATAATCAAAATATTTTATAATAAAAATCAATTCAATCATCTATTTATATAAACAAAAAAAAAAAAAAAGCAAAAAAACAACAAAAAAAATATTGATGTAATTATTATATAAATAATTTAAATATATAACAAAATATTCATCAAATAATTATTAAATTAATATAATATAATGTCACAATAATTAAAGTATCCAATATATATAATCGATGGATCGGGACCTAGATCCGGGAATCCTTGCTCGCTCGATCAAGGTCCCCTCGTAACTTAAGTATTCAAGTACCAATAAGCATATTCAAATTATTTGTGTAATATACTTAATGGTTAATTAATAATTAGAGATATAGTTTAGCAAAACATATGATAAATTTAAAAAATAATAATATACGTAAACCATTTAATTCCATTAAACTTTGGTAATGAGACCAGGAGGCTCGTCATCGAGATTCTCAAATCATGAAGATCCAAGAAAGGCAGGAGCTCAACATTATATTCAGATGGGCTTGGCCCAAAACTAAGGTTGTTGGGCCTATTGCATTGGTAACCCCACCCCTTATTCATAAAGGGCCCCAAATACAAAGCCCCACTCAAAAAGATGGAAGAAAAGTAGAGGAGGGGGGACCGGTCCCCTATTAAAGGGACCCATGTCCCTCTTAATCTCACAACCCTACATTCATTAACCCTTACATCATCCACTATTCGCCACGTGTCACTCTCCCAATCGCCCCATTACCCTATAAATTTTTTGAGGCTTTAAAAAAAAAAAACATTTTTAATTTAACACCACCCTGCCTTGTTGTATATAATATTTTTAAATGATTTATTATCTGTTAAAAAAATTTTAGGGACTCAATTCTTATAAATTTTTTTTTAAGTTATAGGACCGACGAAAGAGTTATATGCGTAATGGGTTCATAATTTTTAAAAAAAAATTATGTCAAATAAATGTAAACCACAAAATTAAAATTTTATAAATTCCATTAAAAAAAATCTTTAAAATTAAAAACCGCATTTTTTAAAACATAAACCCGGTTATCTGAAAATTATTAAATTCGAAAGGGAAAACTATTTCTGGTGGGCCCACGGATGCATTAAAAAAGTGGGCCCAAAAAGTGGGGCGGTAACCCGCATGCATGCCGGATCAGGTGGGACCGGGAGAAGAAACCCCTTTTCCGGGCAAGCCGCAGGCCCTGAAATTAAACTTGGGTTGTCTGAACGTCTCCATTTTCTACTCTTTTATTCATTTCCTATTTCCTATTTCTCTTTCCCTTAATATTATTTACGACTTTTTCCCTTATTATTATTTGGTATACATAATAACTTTCATTTAGTTTGAACATTTATTTGTCGTCGTATTCTTTTTTAAGACAGGTTTTATTTGGATTATAGATCCAAATAAATTGCATATATTATGGCTTTTTAAATAAAAGTAATTTGGATCATTTATATATTTTTTAATTTGTAATTAGGATTTAATTATAGGTAGGGGATCAAGTGGCATTAAGTGGTTTTATGATATTTTTGGAGATGGTTTTTAGGGAATAAATTAAGATTGTAAGCGTTATATGAATCTAGTTTGGATAAGCCCATGCTTCTTATGAATCTATCTTAAAGATTTTTATAATCAAGAATTACAAAAAACTGACTATACAGCTTTCAATGGGATTTGTATGATAGTCCCAGATCTCCAATACAAAGGGACCAATACTTTTCATTACTTTTATATAACTAAGATTTTCTCTTTATCACTTTTTATGTCTAATGTTTTTATCTTTAATCCTTTTTGAATTTATCTTATGTTTTCAAAATTGATGGATGAAAAATGATTTTTTGTTTTTTCTTTTCTTTTATTGGAATAATTAAATAAATACACTTAATTTTTTGTGAAAAAAATATATGGACTAGACGTTTACAAAGACGAAGAATGAAATGGAAGTACACGAACGAAACAAGACAAAAAAATGGGATATTTTATTTCTCCACCGAGGAACATAAACCCATCGTTTCAATCCCTTCTCCATAGATTAGAATTTTAAAGATATTAATTTAAACAAGTTTTATATACATATTCATTGGCTCAAAGCATGAGAATTAGAATCTTAATATTTTAAAACTAAAAACCATCAATGAACAAACTAAAGACGGGTTGTTCCATTTCATTTCATTTTATTTTATTTTATTTATTCCTAACGAACTTAAGCCCATTTTTGTTGTAAATTTTAAATTCCAAAAGGGTTTCCATTTTGATTCGTAGGGGACCATAGTTTAGGGGAACAAACACAAAAAATTCGAATCGCCATTGGATTTTGATACATTACCCTTAGAACACAAATCATCTACCATGTCTTGTTTCATTGAACCCCCACCCCTAAAAATCACCATAAACTTTATTCCATACCCAGTTTACGATTGTCACGAGCTAGCAATATGTAACCGTCTAAATCCATTGCTACAATGCGTCTATTAAGGAGAGATTTTCACACCCTTATAAGTAATATTTCGTTCCCCTCTCCAACTCATGTAAGATCTCACAATGTACCCCCCCATTTATGAGCCCAACGTCCCTTGCTAGCACCACCGCTCAGTATCTGACTCTGATACCATTTATAACAACTCAGTCTCACGGTTTTCAAATGCGTCTGTAAAATAAAGATTTTTACATTCTTATAAAAAAATGTTTTTACATCAATATTAGTAAGTGTAATCAAACGGTCTACGATGGTTGTTATTAAAAGATAGATGTCCGTAGGCACGGTCATAATAAAATATTAATTCATTAGATGTTTAAGGACGGTAAAGAATGCATTAAATGAAAGTATGAGAGAAATTTGTAGGAGTCTCTAGAATGCCTGTGTGACGTCATTTCTTGAAAACTTGGCATTTTTCTTTTTTCTTTTTTTTAATTATAAAATAAAGTTTCAAGCTTAGTTGTCAAAATTATATAAAATTTCCATCCCTTTTAAATATGAAATGGGGGTTAATAATAAGAAGAAGAAAATACAAGCCCTCCCCATGAGGAAAAGGATACGGCTTATTTTATAATATATTTCAAGAAACAAATGAAATAATAATAAATAAAAAATCATTTTTTAGGGGAAAAGAATAATAATTTATGTTATTAATCCTAAACCTGAAATAAATTTCTATTTATTTGTGGGTAATCACTCCCCACTTCCTCAAACGCCCTCGCTAAGAAATCCATCATTTATAAGTATTTAAATCTCGTTTTTTTTGGCATTTAAAAATGTCCTAAATTTAGTCTCATTAGTTTTTCATAATTAACCCTTCTTTTATGAAATGAAATTAATTTTTAGAAATTACGATAAAAAGTAACTTTAAATTAATTGAATATTTAAAAATACAATAAATTAAAGATTTAAAAATGCATAGAATTAACGGAAGCTTAAAAAAAATTGGGATAAAAAGATAATTTTTATAAAATTAAAAAGAAAAGTGAGCAAAGAGGTGTGTGTAGAGGCGGGTTTTGTCGGATATAATATTTTTCTTTTATTATTTTTTCTAAATAAATATCAATTTTCATCGTTATTAGATGGCATCAATTTAATATATTTTCTTTTTTTTCCCCCCAAATACTGTGTAAAGTTGATATTTTTATTGCTTTTTGCTATATATTAAAATTACATATTTATTTTTAAGATTAAAAAAAAAAGTTATACCCATTTATGCAAATATAATCTTAGTTCATTTACCAAAAATTCGGATTATAAATTTTTTTTTTTTTTTTGGAGAGGAGGAGAGAGAAATGAGAGATGCCTGGAGAGATTGAGAGAGAAGGAAGGAGGGAAAGCAAGAAGAAGCCAAGTGTCGTGGCGTGTGCTTGGCTGTGGCTGAACAGTCGAATATTAGCGAAAGGATGGAATTGAAAACAACGACTATACATATTAATCCGTATATCTATATATGTATATATATAAATCTTAATCTCATCTCTGGTGAGTTTTTATTGGAAAGGGGAAAAAAAACAAGAACAGCTTGGGATTTGTTTTCCACTTATATTTAATATATATATTATTTTCTGTGCTCATACAGAAATTTGGAGTTTGTAGCTTTTAAACTAATGTTAATGTCAATGTGTGTGAAGGATGGGTGAATGGAAGAAATGGCAGAAAGAAAAAAGAGCAATAATGTTGTCATGCACGTGACTCCCTATTTTACTTCCCACGCCTTTCTACCACCTTCGGTTTCGGTTGGATCAATACAATAGTAAGTATGTAATCGTTTGGTTAATTCTAGCTGAATCAGTGGATAATATACTTATTATTCTTTTAAAACGTTAATTTTGTCAAAATGTAACGTATCGACAAAACCCTCAATCTTATTATTCATGCTTATTTAGTTCTCTTAGCTAAGTTGATGCTACTATACTTTGAATGTCTAAATGATCAAACTCGTAGATATTGTCCTCTTTTGACTTTTATTTTTAGGCTTTCTCTGGTAAGGAATGCTTCGCTCCCTTCTTCAACCAATGTGGGGTCTATTCGGGGCCAACGTCCTCTCTTGCACTCGTTCCCCTCTCTAGTCAATGTGGGGATCTCACAATCTATCCCTATTTTGACGTCAAAACATTCTCGCTAGTATATCGCCCCTACGTCTAACTCTAATATTATTTGTAACAGCTCAAATCTAGTGCGAGCACACATTATTTTCTTATCTTATATGGAAAAACAAAGGTATAAAAACGATGAGTTTTTAAAAATAATAAATAAGTGTGATATGCAGTGATTATCACTACTTATATGGGGCGCATTAATATAAGTTTTAAAATGTCATATCTCATTCTTATTATTTTTTATATGGTTCACTGAAATTAATGATTGATGCATTCGATCACGCGAGTACCTCAATTCTCTCTCTCTCCCCTCCTTTTCGTACTCTTATTTTTCATAACCCTATTTCTCTCTTTCTCTCACTGTCATGTCTTTTGACACCTTTTTTTTTTTAAGAGAAAAATAAAAAAAAAAACATGTCTTATGAGAACCACTCAACTAATAAAGACTCCAAAAAAGGACCCCCACAAATAAAATCCTCACTCGGTTCATCTCCCTATCTCTAAAAACGAAGATGTCTATAAACCACTTCTCTCAAGACTTCCATCAGCCCCTCTTCTCTTTCTCCCAACTCCCCATCATGCTTAATAATAACCCCAAAATCCTCCCTCTCCGACCCACCTCAAGCAGCCCATGTTCGAGAAGCCCTTTAACCCCAAGTGACGTTGGGAAACTCAACCGGCCTCGTTATCCCCAAGCAATACGCGGAGAGATACTTTCCCCCTCTCACCCTCCTCCGCCGCCACTGCCCACTCTGCTGACAAGGCCTTGCTCCTCACCTTCGAAGATGAGTCTGGAAAGCTGTGGCGCTTCCGTTTAACTCTTATTGGAATAGTAGCCAGAGCTATGTGTTGACCAAGGGGCTGGAGCCGCTTTGTCAAAGAGAAGCGCCTTGACGCTGGTGATTGCGTCGTTTTTGAACGCCACCGCTCTGATGGCGACAGGTTGTTCATTGGCTGGAAGCGGCGCGCGGCGCCCTCTCCGGCGGAGACTGCTGTTGCGGCAAGTGGCAGTGGGCAGTGGGTGTTGGACTAGAATGTTCTACTCCGCAAACCCATATCCTTCTCATCATCATCATCTTCCTTCACCGCCATACCAATCTTCGGATTCTCCTCTTCCAGGTTTTTATTTTTTGTTTTTTTTAAATTCGACTTTTCTTGTTTTTCAAATTTGTTCATGTTTCTAAAGGAATTTTTAAAAAAAAAGCCCAACATTATCCATTACTGAATGTGAAATTTTTACTCCTTTCCCTTTCCCCAAACTTTATTTTTCCTTTTTGAAATTGAACTTAAAAATGAATATTACCTTTATCCAACTGTATTGGGATCATAAAGGCCATCTTTTTCTGACCAAAAATGGGACTAACGAACGAGAAATAATTTTGAAAAACTGAAATCGATTAGTTTTATTTTTTGGCGCAGAATCAATAGTTTTAATATAGTCGATAGAAAGCATGAAGAATGCAATAATGTTTTTTCATTTTTTTATAATTTTTCGGGATTTCTTTTTTCCAGCGCCCATAAATCATGCCTTTAACTACTCATAAATTTGTACTTTAAAATATAAAATACCCAGAAATTAATTTGATTTTTTTTTATTTCTTAATTTGATAAAAGGTTTTTTCTTTTTTTTTTTTTTATTAAAAAAAGTTGATTGTATGCGCATTGTTTTCAGAGTCCTCTGTGCAGAGTCAAACAGTGTCGCTTGGGAATTCAAAGATACTGCGGCTGTTCGGGGTGGACTTGGAGTGCCCCAAACCGACATGTCGGAACCTGAAACCACCGTCGACGGTCGGTGGTGGGGTCAAGTATATCGGGTCGAGATCCGACCCCGCCACATTTTCTACTCACATTATTCTTCTGCCGTTCCTCATCCACATGGTATGCCAACTCAACTTTCATATTATAATTATTTTTCCTTTATTCTTTTTAACTTTTAATATATAAAAAAATCGTTTTGCATCTCCGATTCCCCTTTTGGATTGTTCCCTCTAATCAGACAGGTTAGAGTCAAAATGGCAAAAACAAATGAAAAAAAAAAATAAGTAAGAAAAAGTAGTGGTTTAATTAAATTGAACGGTCACCTCTCTTTTTGGGAACAAAATCTGTGAATGAATCTAGCATTTTAGCTCCAAATATTGCTCAGTTTTAATGATGATTTCAAAGTCATATATGCTCACTCATTTATATTAAATAAAATGCAAGGGGATGACCTAACTAAACCATTATATGAGTAGCATTATAAAAGGCAATCGCTACACTTAGAACTATCAATCAATACTTGCTTTGGTTCTTGGTTTTAAAGTTCTGTATGCTATTTCCCATTTTTTCGAACTTAACACTAAACAAATAAAACTTAGAACAGAATCTACAAAATCCACACGAAAAACAATAAAAGAACAAATATAGTTCTATTGTAAGGGGAAAAAAAGACAATGGGTCAATATTTACTCTATATTTAGTGAATATAAAAGTTTTAATTACCAGAGAATATGATTCAGGCTTCAAACATTGTAGCAATCTGGGATCAATACAAAGTCAACTAGTGTTCTATTTTTTTTGTGTCCATACTAAAGAAAAGCACGAGCCAATCAATAAGAAAATGCTTTTGTGTCTATACTAAAGAAAGCACAAGCCAATCAATAAGAAAATGCTAGAAACGTATGTATTTTTATGAGGAGATTGGGAAGACAGGAGAAAAGAAAAGGGAAAGAAAGAGAAAATGGTAGGTTTCCAGATGATGAGGGGGACATCGTACTTTGACAGCAAGGGGGGAAATGATATCGGACCAAAAACTCTGCACAAATAAACCAAACCTCTGAAACTTAAGGTCAACTCTCTCTGCCTTCACCTTCAGAAATCACTTCCACTAAAAATTCAAAACCTTCCTTTCTTAGAAGCCTACACTGTATGGACTTAAACCTATTCAGTTTTTACTGCTCTTTTTGTACAGCTATTTCTAAGTTTCCAATTTTTAAGTTTTTTTCTTTTCTTTTTTCATCTTAACAACTACTAAGTTCGGCTAAAATTCTGCAAATCCTGTCTGCCTCTCCCAAAACCAACAAATCAAAACAAAATGTACTCGATTATTTACATATATTTTCTTTTTGTTTATCTATAGTCTGTAACAGATCATTATAAGGGAGCCTAAAATGTGGTTGTAACAGGATTTCTCTTTCCCACAAGATGTCAAGCAGACGAAATATCAAGGATAGAGATGTGTGGATGTGACGTCCCTGGACTGCAAAACCCACTTTTTATCTTTCACAATTAAAATCCTCCCCCCACCAGTTCGCTGGGAAGGGTCGCCCCATCAAATAAAAAAGGGGAGATAGAATAGAGGGAAAAAAAAAAAAAAAAAGGGAAATCCCAGATTTTCTGGCCGAGTTCCCGAGGTCAGAGGTGGGGGAAAGTGAATAGAGATCACAGATAAGGATGTGTTGGGTGTGTGGAGAGGAAAAAAAGAAGAAGTGGGGGTCCAAGAAGAAAGCTAGCAAGGGCTGACGTCAAACATGCAAATCGGAAACTAGGGCCGTTGAAGGTCAGGAATGAGGAATTTACTTTTACTACTGTTGAGATTCTGGCTCAAGATTTTTGAGAGAGGCTCAAAATATGACTAATGGAATACGGGGAGAGGGTATGGGAGAGGCTAATGCTTTATTTGAGTGGGTGGGATTGGATGGATCGGTGGCAGTCCCATCGTAACTAGCCTACCTCTACCCCTACGACTATCTTTTTATATAAGTCTTAGCAAAATCTAACCTTTCTTTCACACCTCAATTATATAAGCATTTACCTCTCAATTGTCGGGTCCTTTCAACTTTTTTCTGTGAATCCATCTGTGATCTAATCTGCTATGCTTATCGAGAGGATGTTCCTTTCATGCCATGTCTGCCCCTGCATTGAATACGGAAATAAAAATTGATAGAAGTTTTGGATGAAAAGACATCTTAAAGAACATATTCATGTTTCCTCGCCCTACGACTTTAACTTTGTGATGAACATGCTTTTAATATGACTAAGAAAATAACAGAGAATTCAACTCGTGATGCTTTGCCAAGTTCTGATTACAACTTATCAAGAGAGTATGTTAACTTTATGTTTGGCTCTATAAGTACTTCAAATAATTTTAGGACTGCATGATAATAATTTAAACTATGGTTTAAAAGTATTTCATTAGAAAAGCCTACAATCTCAAATGCTAGATCAAACTCAATTGAGCGTACAAATCCTCTGCCCATTTACTCCATGGCCATATTTCGAGAAAGTGTGCAGCAAGGAAGAAACCTACCAGATTTCAGATCGAGTTAAGTAGCAGTGACATAAGGTAGAAACAGAAAAACTGTAGTCCTCTTCCAACTCACTCTATTGTGATTGGTCTGCCAAAAACTGTGGAGTCCATTTCAGTCCTATCATCATACTCTCAAACAGACAGTGTGTTCTTTTTAGCACGTTAGGCACATAACTCCAACGAAACCAACTAGCCCATTTGCAATCAACACAGCACCAATCAGAAAAACTATCTACTGTATAGTATACTGACATATTTTGTTACATTTCGACTCTGTATTTGTAGTGTAGCCAATAGAACAAATGAAAACAGTAAACGATGAGGTGTCTATGAATTGGTAAGTAAATATGTAAAATAGCCTCTCTTTTTTTGTCATTTTTTTTGTTAACATATTTACGTTTTTGGGAAAAGCAAGTAATGAGATCATGCATTGATGATTAGCATGGAATTGTGTTGTGTCTACAGCATCTAAAATGAGGTGCAAATGTTCAGTACAACTTGCAGAATTAGAAAAAACATAACATTAACTAGTGGTTGAATTAAACATAATATCAGCATATTATTACCTGTGCGAATGATGAAAAGATAAGGAGATCTTGCTAGCGAGGCCCATAAATGTTCGGACAAAAGAGGTAGCCATTGACCTCTCTGGTTGATGATTTTCTAATCTCCATCAGTGGCTTTGATAGTGGGGGTCCCCAGATGTGTGCAAGCTATCATTTGCATTGAAGAAATGGCTTATCAAAGAATGAAAAGACTCTACTTTAGGGATATGTTGGGCAAGCATAACTCAATTATGCTGACCAAGTACAGTACACATATAGTAACAGCTAGTGATAATTCGTCCATGGTCCATTCCACTTCATCTTTTCATCGATCAGATCATTTGCGACTCAAGAATACCCTTGAAGACGGTGACAAACAACAATACCAAAAATCAGCATAGTAAATATTTGTACTCACCCAAAGGTAATCGAAAAAATTACATTTCCAGGGCTGCATATGTTGATGTGAAACCCCAAACAATCATTAGTTTTATATGATAAAGATAAACAGACATGATTCTTTGTCAGGATCATGCATACTTACTATGTTAGGACAAATCTCACTTTTTTTTTTTCAGTTCAACAGTACTTTACAAATTTCTTTTAGATTATAAATTGAGATAAGCCTAGACAATATGGGAGTTCAGCTCATGCTACCTTAATCAATTCTTTGACAAGAAATAACTCGAGGGAAAATATTGTCACATAAACGAAATCAATATATGGTATTGTCACACCCTGATTATTCTCTCCAAAACAGTACTTTTTACCAAGTATCACAATAAGGCAAGAACCATGTGCTTGAAAACTGAAAAGATAAGAAGCAACGCCAAGAATGAAACTAGACAGCAGACACGATATTGAGCAACCTCACAATTGATTCCTTTTTACGATGTAGTCCTAAAAAAAGCATAAAAAATATGAAGCAATTGGTAGTACCTCATTAGTTTTCAACCATTCAGGCTTCGTTGGGAAAGTCAAATTGTAGCTCGACATTGGGAGCTCATTTGTTACTAGCACGAACCCAATTCTAAATGGGCCCTTCATGCCAGTCGTTTTCAACCTTCCCTCCCACCATAATAAAATGTACTTGAGCATCTCCACAGCATCTTATGACCTAACTCTGTCACTACGTTTCTTTCTCAATTTGCAAAATCAGTGTTCAACTCTTTCTTGTCAAAACAAAGAGTTATGGTTGTACTGGAAACTCAATCCACCATGCAGATACCTCAAGACATAATTGAAAAGCCAGAGTGATATTAACGTGAACGCAGGGGGTCAGCTGCAATGTACAATTCACGCCTGAAGTGTTAGGAAAAATTATCCAACTTTGAGACAAATGGTAAACCAAACCTTATGGGAGCAGAAGTTATTTCCCTGTGGTCTTTTGCTAATTTCATACATTTTTCTCAAATGTGCCAGGAGTAAGTTTGGAACAACAATCCAACTTCCAAAAGGACCAAGGATAAAAGGCCTTGAGAGTCCCAAAGGAAGACCACATAGGCAGAAACAAGAAAAGAACTACTGAATTATTCATTTAGCAGCTAAAAACAGCTTCCTTCACACTAATATCACCATGCATTCTTGTAAACAATTTAAGTCACTAAGAACTCCAAAAAATAACTGACAATAACAGGGGAAAATAATCACAATAAAAAAAAAGGAATCATGCAACTAGTTCTGTAGAGAACATAAAGGTTGAATTTGCTACCCTGTCTCATGACCATGTGTGTTCGTGTGAATTTTTAGGAGGTGCTCAAAAACAGTATAAATTTCAAATTGCACCGCAGGAAATGACACAAAAAAATCTTAAACAATTTTTACAACTAGAAACTGAACTGCCCAATCCTCTAAACTAGTGTAGTCACAATTCGGTAGCTTTTACATAAAACATAAATACGATCAGAAATTTTTATTTTCATTTTATCGCTTCCCTTCTGGGAATCAGAAATATCCTTTTTCTTCATGACTTGCTGAATACCTTCTTGATAGCCATCTAAAAAAATTTTTCAGAGCGTCTCTATATGCAGAAGCTCTAGTCATATACACCCGCTGCAAAGCTGGTTTTAATGTCTCCATTCCTCCTCTTGCAGCCACGGCTGGATTTTTTTTTTTTTTTTTTTTGCAACAAAAGAAAAATGGCAATCTAATCAGGAATAATCCAATCCAATAAATAGGAAAAATCGTAAAAACAGGTTGAAAGGAAAAGAAAACGTAAAGAAAATCTAATTGCAACAGAAGATGCACCTAAATCAATGTACTGCTAAAGAAAATACAACAGAATAAGAAAACTTGACTTAAATAAAGAAAACGATGGTTTAGAGGGGTGTTTGTCATGATGAGACCTCAATTTTTAAGTACAGCGTTCTTTAGTACATTAGGCACCACACAATATAGTATAAGACACACACTGTTAGGGTCTAAACCACCCTACATGCATCTCAACTCAACCAATCTCGGGGAGAACCATTGCCATTTGATTTGCAGTTTTAACTGTCAACCTCCATTACAGGTCCACTGCTACTGAAACTAAATTTTTTTTCCCATTTTACGCTCAAGTTATACGAGTAAACCATATTCTCACACTGAACCCAACATTTCTAAATGGCTATACATAAATTGTGCCGAGAATTGTTCAGAGAAACTCTTCTTCAACCAAACGCTCAAGTTATACGTAAATTGACACTACTGACAATGACACTGACACTCTACCTAATGGTCTATTTCTTACCCTTCCCCCTCAATGGTGAACAGTAGAGGATTGGAATCATACATTTTGGCAATATTTGTTTTCACGAATATAAAATAGATTCTAGTAAGTTTAGCCTTGCTCCTCATCAAGATTATAGAGATTGTTGAAGGTTATTCTAAGTCCTCGTTTTGTGGGAAAGGGAATATTTGTTTGGCATGCAAGTTTCTTTCATAACATCTGAAGTATTTTGCACGAGAAGAATAAGAGGGTCTTTGAGGACAGAAGCATTCTTATAATGTCTTATACCTATTGTAAACTTAAATAAGAGAGTGAAAGTGAGTTTCAGAATTCAGAGGTATTGCATAAGAGTAAGGGAGAGATAATTTGAGACACAAGCACAACTTATAATCCCACAAGCTTAATATGAAGGGCAAAATCTAATCAAATGAATACCATTACCACACAGCATCGTTGTTTGATGTTATTTGGCTGCTATTTCTATCCTGAGGACTGATTGTTAGATATTTCATCAACATCAACAACCATGGGATGAGTGTTAAATCTAATTAAATACAGAGATAAATTTATAAATATCATAATCTAGTTGCAAGAAATCCTCTCTGCGAACACAGTCCCCATATCAAGTTTTTTAAAACAGGGGAAGCAAAGAATAACCAGAAAACAACGACTAGAACATTGAGTATACTTTCGACCATTCTATTCACATCTTCAGCTCTTGCCATTGATAGCAAGGCATGCTTGACAATGTTGCAAAACCATGAAGCATTACCTATCACTATTTCTTTCACAAGCATTAACAGGTTTGGTTGACCAGGAACTAGAAGTCAGTAAACAAAATATATCAACCACTAGTGCACTGAAAATCATGTTCCAAGTAAAAATCAATTGGCACCCCCATCTAGAAGTTAGTAGTCAAGCAGTTCCCCCGATCATGAATACGTGATCACAAGTATAAGAAATATTTCATTTCAGTATAAAGCATCTGAATCAAACTATAACACAAAGGTCGGTTACCCAGATCTTCCAGTGTTGAAGGTTCTTTCTCTTTAGGTGCACTTTTTGCTGGATTCTTTTTGTTTTCGCTTCCTTCCACCTTATAGTCATTTGGTCGCAGTTCAGGACCAATGTCCCGCACCCAGCTTGCAGCATATAACCTGGAAGCCTCCTTCAACACCTAAAATCAACATACGAGCATACTTAGAATAAGAGCTTAGTAAAATAGAATTTCAATGATGAATTAAATAATAATCATAGATTAGATTAGCAATCGAGTGAACAGTACTTCAGTCAATCCCGTAGCACTAGCAAGTATCTTTTCCTCTCAATCACAGATTAGGACTTATCAATTCATACCTAAATACTTGCAAGAGAGAGTATAACAATAGCAAAGCCAACAAAAGAAAACGAGAACATCAAAGAATAATAGTTTACCAAGAATCGTTCATGCCATGTAAGCTTTCGACGCTTCTTTGCATGCGGAGGATCCGGCAACGACGAAGGAAATGCAATTTCCTTCAAATCATACCGAACGTAGTCATAAACCTTCCTTAAAACGATCCTCGCCTTCATTCCTGCTACAGATTAGCTGACTTATATTTCACCGTTCCATGCATTTGCTGCTCCAAGCTTGTGTTCCAACAAGAAATTGGCTCGAAACTTCGTTCAGAGAAAAAGAGGGAAATGGATTCACCAGCGTGAGAAAACGATCCTCAATTAACCCGATCGAACGGCTCACTCTCATCGTAAGACAGATGGGCCGGGTCCTAAAAATTGAAGGACCAAAAAACACTGGTTAGGTTTAGTTTGGGCCGAACTAAATAGCGAAGCCCACAATCCAATTTTGTGTTTGATATTTGACCAGAATTTGAAGTGAATATTAATTATTTAACTATTTTTAAAAAAAAGTATTAATTAAGTGTTATTTATATTTATTTAAATTTTAGATCTTTTTTTATTATTTTACTTGATAAAAAATTATTATATTATAAAGTATAACTTAATATATTTAAAATTTTTGAATTGATATTTAAACCTCTTAAAAAAATTATTAACTAAAAACTATAATATCTCAATTATAAAAAAAATATTAAAAATTTCACATTTTAAATATATAATATACACAGACATAATTAAGTTATTCCAACAACAAATTTATTAGACCCAACTTGACCGACTATTCAAATATGATCTAAATAAGCGGCTCTATAAATCATCCTAAGGTAATTCATATCCAATCTAATCTAATTAATGAATGGATCAAATTATAAAGATTTTATCAAATTCAACTTTGAATAATAATATTTTTTGTTCTAAGTTGATTTTAATAGAATTCAACTAAAATGTAAATTAGAAATAAATGTTTTTAATGATTTTCAAATGATTAAATTATTTTTTGACATACTTAAAACCATTCTCAATTTAATAATTAGTTTTATACTAAAACTTGATTTCAAGTTATCGAAAGCACGTGAACACAATAAAAGTAATCTTTAATCCTTTCACAATTATTCTTAATTCAATTATAAAAAAATTTATTATTTAAAATTGACACACTAATTAATTTTTTTTTATTTTAATTATTCTAAAAGTATAATTTTTGTCCCTTTTTGTGAGATATATAATTTGTCACATATAATAATTCATTTTGTTTTTCATAAAATTAATTTTAAATATTTCATCCTATTTATTTTTGTCAAAGTTCCCAAACGTTTTTTCCCTTTTTATTTCCGATTAAAGAAAAAACTCTCTCTCTCTCCCACCCCTTCTCCTTCCCCTTCCCCTTCCCCTTCCTTCCACCCCCGCCCGCCCCGCCCCCATTAGCCACCGCATCTCCGGTGAGTATTGTTAGAGGACGGCGAGACGTACGACCTGACCTTCACAAATCCCATTCTCCTTCACCAGGTTCGCCCTCTTCCAGCCTTCTCTCTCTCCCAACATCAGCACAAGAATTGCAAGATCTTGATTTACTCCGTAAAGTAATTTGAAAAGGCCCTTAATGGATGATAATTTTTACTTTTACCATTTGTCTTCAAGGCATGAAATGAGCTTAAAAAAAACGAAATTTCAGTAGAGACCAAACATTAAAATTATTAACCAGAAAAGGACCAGTTCTTACTGACCTCTTCCACTTTATTTAAGCTTTGCAGACATTATGAGATGAAAGCAAGCATTTAAGCATACATAATATAACATGGAATTGACGAAAGGATATTCAAAAAAGTCAACACAAGATCCCCTCTGTGAACCCAATGGAATGAAGCAATGGCAGGGTTCATCACACGGAAGTAGTCCACCTCCACAGAAATTTCCAAAACATGACGGCCGCGGCGGCGGTGCAGCTTCCGGTGCAACTTCAGGTGCAACCTCAGCCATTTTTATCCCCTCATCGTTCCCGTGGGACGCAGCTCGGTCGTTGCTACCGTCGGAGATGAGCTGGTTTCGAGCTACAGAACTCGTAAATGCCATTGCCACTAACAGCACCACCAATGCCACCTTCTTTCCCTCCATATTCGCTCTCTCAATATCTCTTTAACTCTTCTCTCAACTTCTTTGCTCCTACTTCCATGGATAGCTTCTATATTTATTGAAGATTGGTTACATTACTTTAAATATTTTACGAGGAGCACGTTTTTATTTCTTTCTTTGTTTATTTATTTAATTTGGTAAAAAAAAGCTGTGAAATCTCACGTCAATTAAAGAGGGGGAACCAGTAACGCTAAACACGCTAGCTTCGAAGGAGTAGATTGTGAGACCTCACGTTACTTGAATAGATCTGAACGAAACATTTTTTACAAGACGTGTTTTAAAAACCTTGAAAGAAAATTTCATAAAAAAACTCAAAGAAACAATATTAGGAGTGAGATCGTTACAAAAACAAACCTTATCCACACGTTAGACGATTAAAAAAAGAAGAGATGAGGAAAGTGTTGCACACAAAATTATGGCACCAAGATGCCAAAATCATTTTATTTTTTGCTTCTATTATTAATAATTAATGGAGGAAATAATTGTACTTTGGGACCACATTTTCATTTCTTAATTGAATTACCTTATTATTCACATGGGAAGATATTTTATTATATATTCGTCTAGGTTTACGCGTACGGTTTCTCTTATTTATCATCTTGATTTTTCCTTCTCATTTTTCTCACAACCTT
This sequence comes from Cucurbita ficifolia, assembly GCA_033971965.1. Lineage (NCBI taxonomy): Eukaryota > Viridiplantae > Streptophyta > Magnoliopsida > Cucurbitales > Cucurbitaceae > Cucurbita > Cucurbita ficifolia. The sequence continues at coordinate 5,783,696 of CM066975.1, read as the reverse complement.
TGAAAAGAAGCGTAACGACTCAAGCTAATATTTTGGAACTCAAATTTATCTCTTAATTTTTTTGCGATATGACTGTGTTACCTACTTATCGCTTCTAAAGTAAAAACTATAATCACAAATTAATACAGGTTCTTTCACCATATTTTATCCTCACTTATATGGTTCCTAAAAAAAATTATAAGGTCACGCAACATAGTAATTTTATCTTTAAAATTACTATTATTCGAATGTGACATACTTCTATAGAAAAGAAATGACTCTTTTTCAAAATTATTTGGCGAACTATATTTATTAACTCCTAATCTTTTTTGGGATTTTTTTTTTAATTTTTAATTAGGTCCTTTGTTGAAAATTGTTTAGAAACAAGTAGATTAAATATTATATTATTATTCTATCAGCATATTACATATTATACATATTTTACATGTTATTAGGCCTATGATATTTAAATTATTCATATTGTTGGTCAAGAAAATTCATTTTCAAAAAGTCGAGATAATTTGTCAACATTTCCAACTATATAGGACATAAAATTAAATTAAAAGAAAAAATAATTAAATGGCATTAATTGAGAAATTTGAATACTTTAAGTGTAAATTTTAAAAATTTTAAAAAAATTAAAAACCAAATGAACTCAAATAAATAAATAAAGATTAAATTGAGAATTATCTAAACTTATTATACTTTTGATGAAATACAGGATTTTAAATAGTGTAACGTAGATTATAACAGCTTAGTATTTTTAAATTTATCAATAAAATATATTTAACAAATATTCTTAAATAAGTGCCTCCATAAAGTTTGCAAAAAACGAACAAAATGAAAAACAAAAACAACAAAATTTGTTATATGTTAATAAAAACATAATAAAGCTGCATTTCAGTTATCAAATTTTAAATAAATAAATAAACTATTTTGATTACAATCATTATCATATATTCCTAAAATAAAATGTAATTTTAACAGTTTTAATTAAGTTTAAGTGTGATTATAATAAAACCCATTTCAATGATATCAATAATTTGAATATTGATGGGTGATTGGATTATAAATAATATTTGATTCCTGGATTCAAACATATTTTTTTAATGGTTTTAAAATTAATTCTTTAATGGTCCATTAGTTGACTATCAATAATTCATATCATAGAACGATTATATGTTATAATATAATACTTATATTTTAAATGGACTAATTTCAAAATTCAAACAAAATTATATTAAAACTTTGTAAGGTCTGTTTCATGGTATCTAGGAATATGAAATAAAAACTCATAAATCAATACTAAATCGAATTATATTTTATGTATTTTATCGTAAAAGAAGTACACCGAAAATTGAGAACACAATGAATCAAGCCCAAAACCATTAAAAATAAAAAAAAAAAAAAAGGACTGAATTACAAAGTTGTTAGAATGTGATATTGACACGCATATATACAAAATACTAAATTAGCATGTGTTTTATTTGATTTTATAATAATAAATAAATTATTTATATCTAATTTAAACTTTTTAATTGATTATTAAACTAATTTTGTGTAATAAAATTTTAACATATTTAACCATTTTTAAAAATTTATAGAGCAATTAAATAGAAATTTGAATATATGTGTGAGGGTGTGTTCAAAATTAAATTAAAAGTTCGGAAAGCATTGGATACATAATTTAGAAGAAAAAAAAAACTTATAATTTAACGCAATAAAAAAAAAGGATAGGCAACTGAGAAACAGCCAATCAAAAGTGGCCACGTACTTATAGAGGAACAAATGGATAAGAAATGAGAGGCGGACCATCAGAGCGCCAGATTCCTTTTTACTTGAGGAGGGGGAAAAGAAAACGTGTGTCTGGAAATATATTAAACTTTTACTTGATAAATGTCTTTTCCCAAGCATAAAAAATGGAGGTTTTTTTTTTTTTTTTTTAATAATTTTTTTTTTATTGTTCTTTTTAATTTTATATTATTTATTCCATTTATTTTTCTCAACTTTCCTTCCATTTGTATTTTTCGTTTATTTTCTTTTATTTTTTTTATTATTGTTTCCTTTTTTTTTTTTATATATAATTCTTTTAAATTAGTTATTTTTTCAATTATTTGTAGTTTTTTGTGTGTGATTTTGGGTTCCTTTCCCCTATTTCTCATTTATTTTAATTTTTTCTTGATAAAAATTTTGTGTTCTCTATCAATAATTTTTTAATAGTTTACAAGGAATGAAGTAAGTGAAATAAAATTAATTATATTTAATTTTGAAATATGCAATTTATAATTAATTTTTCAATTTGATTATCATACTAAGTGCTACAATTTTATTAAAATTATTTATTTAGAATAGTGATTAATATTGACAGTTAAATAAATTAAAAAAATATAAAGTTTAAGGTCTACTATTTATAATATGCAAGTACCTCCCTTTGTTCTTAATTTTTTTTTAATAACTCTTAAACTATCAAAAATACTAAAAATATACTTAAAAAACTTAAAAAAAAACTAGAAAAAGAAAAAACCTGATGGGAAACTGTTAAGGGTATATCGAACCAATATTTTAATTTATAGGGCCTTAATTTCGATTTCCAAGCCCATGCCTGTACCCACCTAAGCCCAATGTTTTCTATTCAAGCCCAATTTCTATGTAAGCCCACACTACACTACCCACGACCCACGACCCACGCAGTGTACCTTCAATTTAGCAGAAGCCCCGCTAACAAAAATGAAAAATATAATTTTCTTTTTACTTCAAACAATAAAAATAAACACGTGATTCACGTTGATTCACGCTTCCATATTCCGAAAAGTAAGGACCCCAATCTCTTGAAACAAAAAACAGCGACAAGAACCTCAAGAATCACGAAATCGTGACTGTGAGTACTAACAAAAAACTCATAAAAAGTCAAACATCATTCTCCAAAGCATAAATTCATTTTAAAATATTATGTTTACTTTAGTCTCCAATGGGCGTCCCGAGGGGATTCGAGTAATCTGTTGTATTTTTAGGTTAAATTCACACACGCACGTACGCGCGCACGCACACACGAAAACGATTAAAAGTATTTTAATATTCTCGTAAATTATCTTTAAAAATTTTCTCCCATAAAAACTGATTTTTATAAAAATAAATAATAATAAAAAAAAGCCCGTATATTATTCCAAATTTTTGTAATTTAATTTTTTATATTCATATATAAATAGTTGAATAAAAAATATTTTTTAGCTCTTCCACGGCTCTCATAGAAGCTAAGAATGTAGTCTCCAAATTTTAAATAATCAATAATATGGTTCCTAAAATTTTAATTAATGATTATTTTTAATTTTATAATAATTTAATTTATGAACTGTAACGTCTAATAATTTAAATATATTACCGAATGTATTTTTGTAATTTTTAAGTATGAATATCACAATGTTCATATAGTTATATGGTTTAAAATATAATAAAAATCATATATATTTATAGATTATTTTATTTGGTAGGTTTTACCAAAACCTTTTTTTTTCTTGGGATAATCATGTTCAGTTGGTGTGCAACATTGACTAAAAAACATAACAATATTAATTCTGCAATGTTTTAGCCTTTCTTTTATTCAGTCAATGTTTAATTTTAACAATAATTAAGTAAAATTATGTTTCATTGATTTGATTAATCTTTAAATAGTACAATTAAATAGTCTATGATGATTTGAAAGGTAATTTATTGCTTCTTACTCAAACTTAACTAATTAATTTGTTAATTAAACTAATAGTGACAATTGATAGCTCGCAAATTCGACTATCCCTAAGCTTAAGTTAGGGTTAGTTTTGTAGTTTATTTCGATATTTTTAAGAATCTATTTGATTATTTTAAGGAATTTAAGCAATTTGGGTGAAATTATTGTATAAATGAAAATTGAAATTAATGGTTGCCAAGGGAATGATGTCATAGAAATATGATATTATTTTCTCGACCCTATTTGAAGCTCAACGATGGTATCTTATCTCATGCAGTTGAGCCTCAAGATTTGTACGGACAGTGTTTGAAAACTATATCAAATCTTACCATTCAACATCGTCCCATGCTCTTCAATATTGAAATTTTGGTCTCAACGTTATTTTAAGAATTCCCTTGTATAATTAGAAAAAAAAGTTTTGTAAATGCATAAAATTTAGGTCAAACGTCAATTGTCTAATAGGACAATAGAATTAATTGAACTTGAAAAAGTAGATTAATAGCTTTTGAATCTCGTGGGCATATGATTGGTTGTATGTGAAATTTGGTCCATTTGATTGATCAAACTGTTTTTTCTATCGATCATTTCATAGTCTAAAAAACGCATCAACTATTTTCTCGATGATTTTATAGTCTACCATAACCATTCTTTAAATTAAGGTAATTACTCATAAATAAAATATAAACAAAATTTTTATTTAATTATTACTCTAAATTAAAATCTACAAAAATGAATTATTGTGACATTATTCAACCCATTCAATTAACAAAAATGTGTAAATTATTGACCAAGCCAACTTTAGACTCTCGAATTTCAGATCATATAAATACAATATTTATTAAAACCATAAATCAAATAATTTCATAAATAATGTAAGCGTTAGTTTAAAAGATTCCATATATATATTTTCAAAACCTTTTTCATTCCCTCGAGAAGTTTGAATTGATTATTAAAATCAGTTTGAATCCTTTAATTTAATAGGTCAATTATGACGTAATTTCTCAAAGATATATAATTTTTTTTTTCAGAAAATTAAGATCCAGAAAAATCTTTCAATGGTCTGAAAGGAATCAGTCAATCGAATTATTTAAAAATACTTTAAATTCTTTTTTATGATGTTGTTGGGGTGAAGGAAACCCAATTTTGAATATTTATATTTATTTTATTTTATCTGTCACCTGAAAAAAAAAAAAAAAGAATTATTTTTATATTAATTATTTAATTGATTATGCGACTTTGGTTGCATATAAGAGTAACTGCAGAGAATGAGAGGACCGAAGATACCCTGGGCTAAAAAAGATATAAGAATAAACTTTGGGGGTATTTTTAGTAATTCAATTATCTCAATGACGTTTACGAAACTAAATAAATTTATTTTAAATGACGTGAAAATAGTGAGAGCGCTTTGACTTTAAGGAAAAAACAACGACCAGACATTATGTCATTGACATACATAATATTAACTAACTGCTTTAATAATATTCATAGAGTAACAACTTTAATATTAAATTGACGTGGTCCTCTTTACTATTATAAAATTTGAATATTATTTTTATTTCAATAAAAATTAAAAAGTAATATTTATTGAAATTAAATTTGAGTAAATTTGAGTAATTAAAAAAATAAAACTAAAAATAAAGTGAACATTATAGAAAAAAAATACTATATTAAGACGAGGTGACAAAATATACTATGAAAGATAATTTAACACGTGGTGTATTTATTATTCCTTTGTACGAAGTAATCAACACGCGCCACCCACATCAATCTCCTCTTGACCTATTAATAAATCAAACAAATATTATTTTTATTTCTTTTTCTTAATTTCTATATTTATCAACTAATATAATTAATTTAATAACATTATTTGAAAGTAAACAAGTAAATGAAAGGATTAGGATCGTTTTTTTTTTTAATAGATAAGCAAAGCTTTGAAAATTAAAAAAAAAAATGGTTTGTGGAAGTTTAGGTAAAGAATATGATGAAAATTATGGCAAATAATTATTTTAAAATTTTATATAGTTATAAAATAATGGTATTTTTTTTATTTGTTTCACCTTATTAAAGTTTTGGATTAAATTTCATTAAAGGTAGGTGGAAAGTTGAAAATTTAATCTCTCGTCCTTATTTTTAATATTTTTAATAAATAATTTTTGATAATAATGATAAATGTTGGTGAATGTATAAACAATATCCATTAATTAACATAAATCACATGTCAACTGTGAATGCATAAATAAATTATTAAAGAGGTGAAGTTGTACGGGTGAGCGACGAATGAAGGAGAAAAATGCAATTGCCCATTTCTTAAGCTATCTCAGATATATATATAATATATTATAATTAAAATAAAAATAAAAATCTTAAATCTTCATTCTCTAATTATATATTAGAAAATTTAGGAGCGCAAAATTTTGCTTAAAATGTTTATGATTAATACATAAAATATTAGGTTTTCACTTCGAAATTTATGTTTTTACTTTTCAATGCAAAATATTATTTTAGTGTTATATGTTCATCCCGTTTGTTTTAATTTAAAATTTTATTTTCGGATAGTTTATTCTTAGCATCAAATTTATTGAAGTTTCAACACGCAGGCTAGGCTCGGATCCAACCACACTGCACTAAGTGTACGACCCGCAATTCGACCGTCACATATTCCTTAAGATGAATGTAACAACTCAAGCTCGGACCGTCGGTATATTTGTACTATTTGAACTTTTCCTTCGTGAGCTTTCCCTCAAATTTTTCATAACTTGTCTACTAGTGGAGAGGTTTCCACACCCCTCTCCCGCCTGCCTCGTTTCACTTCTCCAATCAATGGTGATATCTCACAATTCACACCCTTTCGGGCCAACGTCCCT